>PVKU01000648.1:0-21118 GCA_004027475.1 Anoura caudifer | reverse complement strand
GAAAACACAAGATTTCAAAATTGATAGGATATACTCTGAACAATACCTGGAGGAAAATTTATTAAAATACACACATATATTGGAAAAGAAGAAGGGTTTTAAGCCAATGACCTCAACTGCTGATGTAAAATATTAGGAAATGAAAAGTAAAGAAAACCCAAAATGAGCAGAAAAAAGAGATCACAGCAGAAATCAATGAAATAGGAAAAATTTTGAGAAAGTAAGTGAAATCAAAGCTGGGCTTGTTTGTTTGTTTGTTTTTTGAGATTGCATAAAATGTAAACCACTAGCTGAACTAATCAGAAGAATGAAAAGGAAAGTTATGTTATCAAAAACAACAACAAGAGAAGCGGCATCACTACAGGGTGTACAAATAATAAAAGGATGAAAATGAATGTTATGAGCAAAATTATGCCAGTAAATTTGACAACTTAGATTAAATGTACCAATTTTTGAAAGATACAAAATACTGAGACTAGCTTATAATATAGATAACTTGAATAATTCCATATCTATGAAAGAAAAGAAAATAACTGCAGATCTAGAATTCTAGTCAGCCAAACTATATTTGAAGAAGAAAGACAAAGAAGTACATTTTTAGAAGAACAAAAATGAAAATATTCACCATAAGCAGACTCATAGTGAACTAAATGCTACGGCGCCTCCGCCAGGCCGAGGGAAAGCGGCGCGAGGCGGGCGGGCGGGCGGGCGCAGGAGCCCGTCAACAGCGATGTGGGTCTGAATTCCGGTGAGTGTGAGTGAACAATCATTGTAAATGTGCTTGAAGTGTTCTGATGTTTTTAAAATATCCTGGAAAGAGGCAAAAGTACTAATTTACATTAGACTTTAATAACTCAAGGACGTATGTTATAATTTCTAGGAAAACCAATAAATGAAGAATAAAAATATTGATTATTACAGAGTAGAATATAGAACAATAAAATTTTTCATTAATCAATAAAAATTAAAATGAACATAGAACAGGAGGGACAAGAGTAAACATATTAAGATGATGCATTTAAACCAAAATTTTTCACAGACTACATGAAATATAAATACACTAAATCCACAGAGATAAGGTACAATTCTATTTACATTGTACCAAGGTTGCATTCTATCAATGGGACTTCTCACAGTTGGTGTTGACCTTGATCACCAGGCCTAGTGTTTGTCAGGTTCCCCAATGTAGTTACTCTTTTTCCCTTCCTTTCCACACTGTGCTGTCTGAAACAATGTCACTGTGCAGCTGACATTGAAGTAGTGGATAGTTCTGTTCTACCTCCTTAAGTGTGGAATAGCTATGTAAATTATTTGGAATTTTTCTGCACAAGAGATTTGTTTATTCAATAACTTACTGATATCAGTATGTACTCATGGGTATTTATTTTATACTTTGGGTTATACTCCAGTAATACATTACTTATTTTCTTGCTCAAATTGTTGTAGCCTTGACCCTTTGAAGTTCTTTCAGTTGGCTCCTGTATCCCTTTGACTTTCCTTCATCTTGGAGTTCTTTAAAAATAATTAATAGACTATATGTTTTTATTAGTCCCATTTTAGATTTATAGAAAAATTGAGTAAATAGCACAAAAGTCCCATATACCCATCTACCCTTGACATGTAGTTTCCCCATTATTAGTGTCTTGTATTAGTTTGCTGTATTTGTTACAATTAATGAACCAATATGGACACATTTTTATTCACTAAAATCTGTGGTTTAAATTAGTCCAGTGCTTCTGGGTGATGGGATATTGTGGTAACACAATGAATTCTCTGGTCACGCCATGTATCACTGTCTTGTCTATTCCATAAAATGAGCACTTCCCTCTGAGGCAGTTTGTGTGGGAGACCATGGTGGTCTCTCCACATCTGGCTGTTCCTGATTCCCCCATCCCTGTTCAAGGGCGGGGCCCCTCAGGAGAGTGGGGCAGGTCTGTCTTCCTTCTCCTTGATATGGGCTAGATTTAGCATTCTTTTATATTCTCTCTTTCATGCCACATTTGCTATTGTAGGGGGGAAATTCATTCAAGCTGCCTAAATTAGAAGCCCTATGATTAATGAGGTTATCAGTACCCAACTCAGTTATTATAAAGATCTTCTGATTGACTAAAACTAGTGAACAATCTTTTAAATTACAATTATTTTATAAATTGAGATTCACTTTTCTTTTTTGAGGTCATGATAATTTATTGGTCTGACATCAGATTAACAGAAAGAAACTCCAATTAAGCTTTGAAAAGTCATATATTTCAGGAAAATGTCACTTAACCATTGTAAATAGATGGATAAATTACTTTAGAAGTCAAGAAATCTTTTGAACCACTGTCCTTTCTTTTACCTTGTTTTGTGAGTATGTGTTTCTTCTTATACTTTTTAAAATTGGAGTTGACTTTCAAAGGTTAACATTTGACAAGGCTTTAATCTAAATATCACTGGGATTAAATATTGCTTTTGCCTGTCTCTCCATATTAGCAAAAGAAAGGCACTACCCCCCTCTTTTCTAGAATTGCTTTTGCCTATATTCTTTTATTACTCAGAATTATATATTTACCATTTTGGAAGCACAATAAATTTTTTAGTATGATGTTCAACTGGAACATTGCTTCTTTTATTCTGAAAATATTTTTAATTAATTTTAAAATGCTATTTAAAAGAATACAAATGACTTTTCATAATGGTAGTGAAATGTCCTTGTTTGGACCTAAAATTCTGTGTCTAATATTTTTTAAACATTTTATTTATTTATCTTTAGAGGGGAAGGGAAGGAGAGAGGGAGAGAAACATCAATGTATTGTTGCCTCTCGAGGGTCCCCTGCCTGGAACTGGTCTGCAAACCAGGCATGTGCCCTAACTGGGAATTGAACCACGATCCTTTGGTTCACAGGTCCGTGCTCAAACCACTGAGCTACACCAGCCAGGGCTGTGACTAGTATTTTAATCCTTCTCTTATCTTGTCTCTTCTTATATTTCCCCCATTTAACAGTGCACTCACTACGAACTTTATCTTCACAGTTCACCCATGACCTGATTGAACGTTCTCATGCTGCTGTCTGGACCTGGGTGAGGAGAGATGAATTCTCTGGGTAGAAAACTGAACAACTTTTTAGCATTTCCTCGAGTGTAAAAAGAGCTGTAGCGAGGAGTGAATGAGGTGGAGGCGAGTGGTGAGGGATGCTGCATGCTTCTCGCTGGTGAACAGCACCCGGAAGGTAAGCGTCTGAAGCTGGCATGGGGTGCCGGGGTCTGGTCCGTTTGGAAGATTAAACCTACCTCGAAGGTTAAGGACGGGACAGGCCCTTTCACGTCAGGCTGAAGTAACAGTTGGGCTGGCCCTCCGGATTAGCTCCCTCATTCCCCTCCACCCACACCTCATCATCACAGGATGTGAAGTGTGCTTAGGTGTCCTTTCCTTTCAGGGCTTACAAGCCTTTGTGAAAGCTCTCACTGGACCAGACTTGCCCCAAAACATTGTTTGATTTCAAAGCAGAATATATCATCTGCCCAATAAGGCTTTCAAAGTTCTGGGACCCAGACCATCTCTGTCCAAACTCCTGACTCCCAGGCCCTCAGGGCCATGTCCACAGGAAATGCGGTGCCGCCCACACTGTGGGGTCACACACTTCCACGAGGCCACTAGAGCCACCTTGGGCATCACTGCTGTTTACAGCAGCCGTGCCGGCTGCTCGTTCTGCTCTTCATGCCAAGTACACTATGCTCACATCTCCCATCCGCACCACAGTTCATAGGTCACTGCCGTTCACCCCATTTCACAGAAGCGGAAACTGCAATCTGAACCTGTGAACAGCCCATCCCAGACAACGGCCTGGAGAAGACCCAGTGTTCAAATCCACATTGCAAGCCTCTGAGACTGCAGCTTTTCAGTGCTGCAAAGGCACGGCTCCTTCGAAGACACTGTGATTGCTTAATATATGTTTTGAGAACCACTTTCCAATGTCTCCAGCCCATCCGTCCTGAGGAACTGGAGGAAAGCTACAAAGGAGAAATATGAAAAGGCATTTGAAAAAAAAGAAGTTGATTATCTAGTTTTATGGATGATTAGGGTGCTTGTTCCCCTTTTGTTCAAATGAATGCTTCACCTGAGTTAATAATGTGGAGACAGGGAGCCCCTTTCAGCCTCAAAACCTTCAGCTGCAGACTCTTCTGGGAGCCCTCATGGTGACCTGAGGCCTCGCAGGTGTTTGGAATAAGACTCTCTTTCCTGTGCATGGAGCTTGTGTTCAGTGATTGATCTGAATCACATGAGTGACTGGACGGCTCATTCATTTCTATAAATATCTGTTATAAATTACCTCGGCAGCGGCAGAATTCAGTTCATCTCTGCATGGTAGAGAAAAACACTTGTTCTTTGTCACATTTTATATTTGCTGTGCCTCACTAAACAACTTAATGGACTAGCATGCACAACCTCTACTGTTTGCTCATTTTCCATAAAATGAGTTTAATGTATTTTTAAAGATACACTTGGAATATAAAAGGTTGCATCTATAGAATGTGAAGTACAGAATCAACACCAAATGCCCTTATCCTGTGTTTTACACATTAACTCTTTAATTTACACAGATCACACTCTCAGACAATTCCGTACTAACATTAACAGCCAGTGTATAAGGTAAATAGAAAATTACCATGGCAGTATTCCCAAGGCAAGGCCTGCATTCTAAAGTCTAATTGTGCGCAAACTCAGTCTACAGTTTAAAAACAGCAGCCTTAAAGGACAGACCGAGCACTAAAACTAAGGACAGGGTGGTCCTGCTACTTACGAAGGCGAGTCATTGCATTTCCTCTTTCTTACCTGCTTTCTGAGGTGAGAAATGAAACTGCAGTGTTTCATCAATTTCAGGTTCTTGTCAAAAGAACCACACAGGTCATATTCTGTAAACTTGGGCCTGGCCTCACCAGGCCCGAGTTAAATAAAATCTTATAAAAAACCCAATCATGTATTCCCTAATATCCTTTCTGAGGATGCTCTCTAGCATCACCACCACCTTTTTGTCCTCATGAATGAACCATTCCAGCTGGAACACCAGGACCAGAATGATGTCCTTCGTAGCTGGACACACAGCACTAAACCATCTGTAGCGGGATGGACTGCTGGACCTCAGGCAGCACCGTCACACTTCAGGCTCCGTCAGCAGTCACCGATTTGCACACCAAGGTAACGGCTGCATTACATGTTTGCTGTTTCCAAGGCTCTCTTGGTGTTTACATGCACCTTGTTTCAGAATTTACTTCACCTAAAACTGCGCTAGTCTTTGTTCTTCCCTGTTCATTGTATTTTGTCTGTATTATGAAGATTTGTTTTACTTTGTTTTTAAGGTCAGAAGCCACTAAGAATTCAATGTAATAATCCAAAATGTTAATAACATTCACAAATATGTCTTGCTTAACTTTTTCATCTTTGGTTTATAGAATGGAGTCGAAGGTAGTGTGTACAGAAGAAAGGAGAGCCAAACAGGTAAGAAGGAGGAAGGAAGGGAGACCAAGAGGTAGGGAGGGAAGGAGAGAAAGATTGGCTTTGCTTGCTCGATTGGAACTTTGTTTTGCTCCCGCTGCTCCAAATGGACATTCCACCTCTCTTATTTTAACTGTCAAATGTTCACCTTCTCTGTTCGGATTAGTATTTCTCCCTAGGGCCCTCTGACAGATTTCCAGGCAAAAAATGTCACTGCTTAAGCTCTATTTCCAGAATTCCAAAAATCATTTTAGTGATAAACTTATAGGATTTGCCATTTTCCTGTAAGAAAATAACCCCATCAGATTCAAAGCTTTATTCTAATTTTTACTGGGTCTTATTAGGTTTCACTCTGTTTTCCTTAGTGTCTTGGCATCAGGGATTTTTATTTATCAATTCATGCATTTTTTTTTTTAGATTCCTAAGGTTTGCTTTGGCATCTTTTAGTTTGGAAAACTGTCTCCATACATTCACCTACCAAATTGTTTTTATTTTAATGGCAATATTATATACACACAAAACTTTAAAAATTGATTTTTTTGTTTCCAACATAATGAATATACATTGAAAGATTGAAAAAAAACAACAAAAAAATACATGAAGGATGAAAATCAGGCATAAGTGCCTCTCATGGAGATAGCCACCATTAATATTTTAGTATTTATATACCCAGTCTTTTCCCTGTGTACATGTGTACACATATACATAGAATTATACTACACACACCATTTTGTTACCATTTCACTCAATATTATATCTCATGGGGTTTTATTTTGTCATCAAATAGGCTAAGGCTAGACTATTAATGGCTGCGTAATATTTCATCCTATGGATATATCATAATTTACATGATCAATTTCCCTCTTCATGTTCTTGGACATCCAATTTGTCTTCAAAGTTTTCACTCTGTTTAAAGAACATTAAAGCCAAAACACTGGACACAAACCATTGTCCTAAGTCCATTTGTAGAGCCATGAATTTAGAGCAGACAATTGCTCTAAGTCTTTACCAAAATGTTTCCTTGAAGGTAAAGTTTTCTACAAGTCAATCTCATTAGAAGTTAGAAAGATTTGGGAACAACTCTAATCTCTGTACCTCCACATTACCCTTCACAAACTGATTAGTCAGTACCTTGAGTTAGAAAGGGAATAGGATTCGGAGGCAAAAGACAGCTTTAGATCCTGGCTCTGCCATCGACCACTGCAAAGTCACATACTCACTCAAAACTGTGGCTTCCGGGTCAGCACTGTGGATAGCAGCACCTGCATTATAAGGATAAGCATACTGATGAAGTGCTACACAAACTAAACTCTTAATTTTAACACTGAGTATCCACCTTTGATTATACTTTTCCTCTTAATGAAGAGTCAAGGATAAGGCAATTTTTCTCACCAAACCTCCCTGATGCAGGTATTATGGTCCCTGTTTAGTAACAAGGAGACTAAGGCTCAGAGAAGTTGAGTGCTTTGCCAAAGCTTACACAGCACTGAAGAGCCTAGAATTGATGTCTCTCCCAGGCATTTAGATTAGAGCTGTCCCAACTATTTTCTCCATTCTGTAAACATACAGCAGACAGGAGAGGAAGCCTGGGGAAGAAGAAAGGGCACCCCTCTTCTGCCCTCGTGCCCTCTGGACTCTTCATGGCTTACAGAGCCAGGCCACCTGTGACCCTCAGGGACCTGCAATTAGCTTCACCAGGGAAATCAGGAGAGCCAGGACAGGGTGGTGTCCTCACTGCTCTGGGCCATCCTCCATGAGCCAGCATAGTGCTGCCCTCTTCTGGCGAGATGGGCTGAATTACTGCCCTGAGACACGGGGAATTGCAGCTTAATCATATCAACTGGTTTAGAGAATAAATCTAGCAAATATTTTATCATGAATAGAATTCTCATAATTCTGCAAATAAGTCTCTTCTATACTGATCTACAATCTTTGCTTTACTGAAAAAAGCTATTGTTGGAATTGCCCATCTCATTTTCAGAATGCCTGTAAGACGTCCACTCTGCCATCAGTAAGAAAAAGTGAGAGGCAGCGAAGCACGTTGCAAAGCTCTTCAGAAAGCCTTGGGTTCAAATCGTACTACTAGTCACATGACTCTGAGCAAGTTATTTCTTTAAACTTTAGTTTTCTAATCCTTAAAATAAAATGGACATTTTTTACCTCACAAGATTTCTAGAGGATTCAACAAGTTAATGTTTACAAAAATACCTGGTAAGCGTTTGGAAAGCATAGCTGTAATAGAGGTTATGGAATGTCTTTCAGTAGACTTCAATATTTAAATTTTTGAAGATTACATTAAAAAGACCAATAGAGATTTTATCACACTGAATGTATTTAAAAATGAAAACTTAAGCCAGTCAGAGAAAGACAAATGCCGTATGATTTCACCCGTATGTGGGATCTAATGAACAAATTGAACTAACAAGCAGAACAGAGACAGACTCATAGAAAGAAATCTGGATGACAGCTAAGGGCAGGGAGGTTAGAGAGTGGAAGGATTAAGCAAAAAGGAAAAAAGGACTCATGGACATGGACAACAGTGTGGTGAGTGGTAGGGGGAAGGGGCTATAAGGGGACTAAATGGTAATGGAAAAAACTTTCAGAAACAAAAAAATACATAAATAAAAAATAAATAAAAATGAAACCTAATTCAGCATTCTGCATATGTGAACACTTCATTATTTCATGTACTAAAAATTAATCAAAGATAACTTGAAAAGTAGTAAGAGGCCTAAATATGTAAAATTATTTTGATAGTAGCAATCAATGATCAAAGGCCTGGCCTGTGGAGGTTCATTGATTCAGTGAGCGGAGTTTTAGCTGCATGTCTCTAGAGTATCAGTATCCACTTGAAGTGTGTAAGTCACAAATGAGATCACATACATGAGATAAAACTTCTGTAACCATGTTTTAAAGGTGTAAAGTCAACTAATTTGCTAAGTATTTCAGATTGTGTTGCTTACATCTTACTTTCTGAAAGAGAGCATTTGGCTTCAGAGTCTTAAGTCCTAAATTTAAATATAAGTCTAGCTACTAGGCCAACACTTCTCAGAGGCTGGAGAGTACCTTTGAGGTGGGTATCTCTCACTTAACCCATGGCACGAAGAGACCTCACGCCAGCAAACGGTTGCTACCTGCGCTTGAATCGGGCGGCTGCCTCTCCTCTGACCCCAGAGCTGCTTGTTTTCTCCTTCCTTTCCTGGCCATGATTCATTCCCAGGCATCACCTTCATGTTCACTTGGTCTTCCGTGCTTGCACATGGGATGTAGAATATATGTCCATATAGTTTTCATTTTTCTAATGAGACAGTAAGTACATGCTTAGCAAATTTTTGAACCTTGTTGAAATATGAAGTAGACCAAAACGGCATTGAAAGGGCCCTGAACACTAAATTGTCATTGTAATTATAGCCCACAAAATTCAACCAGGCCATACACACTGAACATAACCAAGAATGACTTCCTGATGAAACGGGAGACTTGAATATGATCAAAAGTCTTTGAATGTAATATCCAAAACATATGGAATGCAAGTGAAAACCATCTGTCGTAACAAGAAGCAAAACAAACTCAACTTGATAGGGAAAAACAATGAACTTGCATAAACACTACAATAAATCAGTAAAATTGTCTGACAAGAGTTTTAAAGCAATCATAACAAAAACGCTCAGATCTTAAATGTTCTTGCCACAGTACACACAAAGAACTAGTACCTATGTGAGGTCAAGGACGTATGAACTGACTTGATAGCATTCGTGATTTCACTGTATACCTGTGTATCAAACCATCACATCATGCACCTTACACTCATTCAATGTTATTTGTCAATTATATCTCGGTAAAACTGAAAAAAATAAAATATACTCATATATGAAATAGGCAAAATGTGTCCTTTAGACTTATTTTTATTATTTAGAATCCTGCTACTTTATAATACAGTTATATTCTCCTTTCTATCTATAAAAATGCAACAAGATACTTCAAATAATAGGAAAAAGTTGCCTTTTATTTTAGGTTAGATGAGCATTATTTTGCTGAGGAAAAATGTCCTTCTTATTCCACTTAGTGTCTCATTGAGATGAGGAGAAAATGGCCTTCTGATATTAAATCAATATCAAAGCAGGATAGAAAGAGTGTTGGATGTCGGGTTTCCACAATGCCAGTGTCAACTGTGCAATAATTCTTAAAAATGATGGTGCAGTCCCTGCCAACAACAGACTAAAAACAGCAATTTTGGCAAAATAAATAAAATGATGGTTAAAAAATGGTTTTCTTTTGCAATGATCTCATAGGTCACAACGTTGAAATCAAGGACATGTTTCTTACAAGGCTTGCAGAATATATGGGAGGTGGTTGAAAAGAAAAGCCAATGTCATACATTTAAGTAATGTAGAAGGAAGTAAAAGAGATGGAAAGGAAACCAAAATTGACTACCTACTAAGTGCCAGGAACTTTACATAAATCATCCTCACAATGATCCCTGAAAATGTACTAGCTGACACCTTAATCCATGGTTCTCAGTCCTGGCTGCAAAAATGCCAGGGAAATTCTTTCAAATATCCTCAGGATCTCTGGGGTTGGACCCAGGATGGCTGTTTTTAAAATCCCCCCAAGTGCCCTGGCCAGGTGGCTCAGTTGGTTGGAACATTGTTGCCTGCACCAAAAGGTTGAAGTTTCGACCCCTGGCCAGGGCACACACCTAGGTGGTGGGTCTGACCCCTGGTCAGGTCATGTACAGGAGGCAGTACAGGTATCTCTCTCTCTCTCTCTCTCTTTCTCTCTCTCTCTCTCATCAATAAGCATATTCTTGGATGAAGATTAAAAGAGTAAAATATGGAACTAAAAATAAAATCTCCTCAAGTGAATTTAAAGTGCAGCCAAGGCCTCATCTCTTGGGATAGCACAGGATGCACCCAGCCCTCAGTCTGCCATCCTCTCCCAACCTCAGTCTCTCTGGCCCCCTCTGCTTTACTTCATAACAAGGCTTTGGTCTTGCCGGCCTCTGGATTTCAACTCTTCTTTCCCATCTCTGATTCATGTTTTACTAAAGAAGAGCCTGCTTGCCTCTCATCTACATGCGCCTGCTATGCAGTGTCCCTAGATGTCGCCTCCTGAGCTCTATGGCACTGAGACTGTTCTTCGCCACTCTGGCCCCGAGGTGCGCTCTCCCCGGCCTGCCCTCCGTCTGAGGCCAACTGCCCTCCCCACAGTGACTGCAAATCTCAAATACCATTTCATCCTCAAGTGTTTGGGCAGATCACTGATATATTTAACCAGGAAAACAAAGGCCAGATACAACTGAAACAACAGCTAGCGATTTTTTTTAACATGGCACTCTTTTTTTTGGGGGGGTGCCATAGGGGGACCAGCTCCATGGATATTGGTGATAAAATACCTGCCCTGTCTGCTTCACGGGTGTGATGAGTATCCAGCACAAAATGTTAAGTGGTTTTATAAGTACTAAGATGGTGAAATAATTGAGCTGTAGCACTAACTTGGAAGGACAAACCTCACTGGCCAGTAGACAACGACGGGCACACATGCAATACTTTCCGAGCCCCGTCCTGCTCCCATCCTTACGGAGAGCCGCTCTGCTGGCTTCGTGCAGCTCGCCGACAGTCGCTGGGATCAGAAGCCTCATTCAATCTGCGTTCTCCAAGCATTAGATTGTTATCTTTTCTTGGTGCAGGGGCACCATTCTCTCCAGGTTCTGTAAAACCAGTTGATCATTGTTGTTGCCTCCCTCAGTGACTCCTTCTTTCATCACCCTCTGCAAGGTGTCTTGGGTGCCCAGGAATGGTCAGTGCTCAGGTGAGGGCCAGACACGGAGAGCACCCTCTGAACGGAGCCCTCACCAGTCATACATGATTTATCCATTTGACTGTGAATTCCTGGAGGGCAGAGGCCACATTTTATTAATACCTATTTCCAATATTGATATATTGCCATTCAATAAGTGTTCACTATGAATAAATAAGTGAATGCTGATTAAATATGATTCAAAAGGCTCTTAGGGGAAAGACCATTTGTGAATCATAAATATTTAGAGAAACAACCAGATATACTTAAGCACTTTACAAGTGCTTAGAAAAGATACTTTCACCCCTAATTTTGGCCTTGTGAAATAATGTAAGTGATGTGTGATATTCATTTGCTTGGCATAAAGCCAATACCTTGAAAATGGTTGTTTCTTCTGATTGACAAGGACTTCAGCCTGCCTTAATTGCATGCAGTTTCCTTGGAGTTGGAGGCAGCCTCCCCCTAGAGGTCTCTTAAGTCATCATCACAGTGACCTGAGGCCCATCAGCCCTAGGCTCCGTGTCTTTGGTGTAATTGTATAAGCACATATTGTTCTCACTGCTGACATCAGATGATTAAATGTTTCTGCTTTTCTTCACAGTAATTTGTGTCTTGACCACCAATTCATTTAAGCCATTGAAATCTTTTTATTGTTAATTATAGATAAGGAGTTCTATGAATTTCCTTATTGTGAAAAAACAAATACCTTCTTTGAGAAATAGTAGATTTACCTCTTTCAAATTAAAAAAGGTTCTCCCCTAACTATGGGGTCCTGAGTGTAGCAACCTCTGATCTTCATGGTTTTACAGAATTCGGTCTTGCCCCTGTAGGCTTCCTATTTCCAGTTTTTCTAGTCTACACGTTTCCAAGAAGTGACTATTGCAGTTGGTCATCTATCAATATTTCTCTTGCTTCCTCTGTGCCTGGAACTTTCCCTGGCATTTCTGGAGTGGACTTCACACTATAATACTGTCCTAGAATATGCTAAAGTTATTACATTTACCTTTAATACTTTTTTGGATGACCTAAGACATTTTTCTATGTTCACTGTACTCATGAACTGCTTTTGATAAGAGACCAAATACAGAATGTTTCCTATAATCTGAATCACTTCCCACCACATATGCAAACAGATCACATACGAGACCAGGCAAAACTCATCAGACTTTTCCGTTTTCCAAAATGCATTCAGAATGGAACTCTCTTTATTTCAAGTGGTGGAGAAACTGCAGAATTGCAGGACTAGGAAGGAACTTGACAGCAACTCCAATCCATTTTTTTCCCTTCAGGAGGACCTATTTAACTCGCCCCAGATAGGAAGAAATTAATCCTATGTTTACAGTCCTTTGAAGTAGGTGGTTCCATGTCCCTACCCAGCAATCGATTCTTACTAGAGTATCTCCTTCATGTGACCTGAATACATCAAGCTTGTCTTGAAGAATCATTTCTGCCAGGAAAATTATCCTCAAATATAACCTTAATCCATGTGTTTATCTCTTCTTGTCCTTTGTTAAGTCAAGGTGCAGAGCTGCTCTCTCCTACCCTCTGTGTGAGTTGTTTGCATCAATCCCAGCAGCTGGGCATTGACACTGATTGGCTGGATTCCCACTACATTGTCTCTTTGTCAAAAGGTACCTGGGGTTGAATGTATGCACACCACTCCAGCTTCAAATGTGTGCCTCTCTCTCAGGCCTTGAGATTCAGACAGAAGTAGAGAAAGCTGGGCCACCTGCACCTTACCACAGGACATTCTATGACCCTTCCTAAAGGGGGAAACAGATTAGAGGAGAGGCAATGAACAGAAGACTCAGCCTGGCCAAGTGGCAGTAGAGGACCCCTGGGAATCCGGACTGCTACATGATGGCCAAGCACTACACCCTTGGACTCCACATGGCTCGTGGCTGGGAAATGGAGAATTCATGCCTTAGGGTCTGGAGACACTCCACACCCACCCCAAGTGCAGATGTAGCCCTGGGGACTTTACTCAGTTGCCTGTTTGTCACCTTCTCCAGACATAATCATCCCAGGGCCTAAACTTCCACACTGGAAACATTCCACCAAGAGACCCTCTCTCACAGGAAGGACAAAAGGACTATCTCAAGACAGCACAGTGGCAGTTGGTGTGGAATCTCTAGTAAATAGAACTAACTAGTTCATCCCCCAATACAATGGTTGTCTTTACTCATGACAAACTGTGCTTGTTGCAAAGTCTCTATCCATGCATCCCTACTCAGATGTGAACTTAAGAACTGAACAGTCAGCCAATAAGTAATTACTAAGTTTCCACCCCGAGTTAACTTATACATCACAAGAAATCCAGCCTGGTGGTGAGCTCATGGGAGGATTTGTTCAGAGTTCGCTTCACTTCCCCGTCTTCCTGGGCAACTCATCCAAAGCAGCCCCAGAGGCTAGAGCTGGCCTCAGCAACAGGAGACTAGCAGGCATGTCCCCTGAACCAAGTCCACAGTCTTTCTCTGCAAGTCCTTGGTCTTGAGGCAGCACAGTGATGAATGAGCAAGGGGCTTGGAGCAAAACTGTTCTTGGTTGTTTGAAGTTCAGGTGAATTATTTTATGGTTGCTCATCTTGGGTGAGTTACTTATTTTCCAAACTTAGTGTCCTCGACTCTAAAGTTTGATGCCACATGGTTGCAACAAATTTTAATAATTTCTACTGTTATCCTTCTGAAGATTCCTGTTGATCGGTAGACCTAGTCTACCTCATTCCTGTAGACATGGTCATTTAAGCTGAATGCTGAGATTGTCCTTCTGGACATGTCTGCTCAGTCAGGCCCTGATTTTCCTAAACCTTCAGGGGTTAAAGTTATTAGACTAGTTGCTTTATAAAATACCCAAGATTGATTGACTTATATGATAATGAAATGAATATGACTCTCTGTCATACCACATTTTAATGAGAGGCATTTTAAGAAATATTTGCATCAAAGATTCTGTATTCTTTATTGCTAAAAGGTAAAGAATAGAGATTCTTATATTTTAGAGGCTGCGTAGATAGTCATAACAGCTAGGCATGTCTTCACGTACGAAGCACAGTTCTAAATGCTTTACAGATATTAACTTATTTACTCTTCACAGCAATCCTGGGAGGTAAGAACTATTTTTATCCCCACTTTACAGATGAGGTAATTGTGTCACAGAGAAGCTAATTGGGGGCCCAAGGTCAGAAAACTAGAGAGTTCAAACCCAGGCAGGCTGGGTCTGGAGTCCATGGGAGTCCAATGCCTTGCCTTAGAAATGACAGATCTTTCTTGGAATTATGGATTCATTCCTAATAAGGTTCTCTAAATCCATCTTGAATATGAATGTTCTGGATGGATAGAAAAAAAATGAAAGAGAGAGAGATTGTGTTCTTTTTTTTTTAGGGTCCAAGAGTTCTGTTACATGATATTGTACTTCTTTTCCATCTTCATCTGAACACATTCAGCATGTTGAGGGTTATCTGGATGGCCAACTTAGCAAGGGGTACTGCCACAGCCCTGGCCCATCTGTACTCTTGGTTGTGTTTATGACCAGACCTTAGCAGATAGTGTCCTAGAGACACAGTGTTATCTGCTTACATGGACTAAGCATGTTTTTCCAGCTCAGGCTTGACTG
The DNA here is from genome assembly GCA_004027475.1 of Anoura caudifer. Classification (NCBI taxonomy): domain Eukaryota; kingdom Metazoa; phylum Chordata; class Mammalia; order Chiroptera; family Phyllostomidae; genus Anoura; species Anoura caudifer. The sequence continues at coordinate 6,234 of PVKU01000648.1, read as the reverse complement.
TCCTGAATTCAAAATGGTGATGATCCTATTCTTGTTGTGTTTGTGTTCAAACCTTCGACAAGTTAGAAAGTCAAAACTTATTATTGCCATTGAAAGACACTTACCTAGAGTAAGACTTTGTCATCTTAATTTACTTAACAAACTTTGAACTGACACAACTTTGATGCTGTCAAGACAGTGCAGTGTGATCTAATAATATACCTCTTTAAATGTCAAGGGCTAATAAAAAAGGAATAGAGATAAAACTAAACATAAAAATGAGATAAACCCCAGTAAAGGCCAAAAAAAAAAAAAATCAAGGCATACAATATGAAATAGGATTTCACAAGAACCTGATAGAGAATCAACTCATTTGATATCACAAATAACAAGTTTTGAGAATTGCATCTTAATTTCTGTAACTTGTTCATCCAGTAAGTAGACATTGTGTGGATTTTTTCCTTGTAACATTCATAAAAGCAGTTATTTTTCAACATTATGTTTTGATGGTAATTATCAAATGATTAGCTCACCTAAATAATAAATTCTGGTAAAATGAATTGGTCAGAAAAGAAAAATATAATCATGATGACTCAAATGACAGTGTATTATAACACACAATCAAAAGAATTTGTTGGGCCACTGAAGCACAAAACATGAAAATTTATTGGTATTTTTACATAAACCAAACAACTCATTTATTATGAAAAAATGTTTTTAATTAGGATTTTATTGATTTTATAGTTTTGTCTTATTTTGTTTTCTATAAATATGAGTCCATATATAATTTGACACTTGTACATATTAAGTACTAGCATAATTTGAAAACACTTTGTTGAAACAGTGAAGCAACTATATTTTTTTTCTTTCAAGTGAGATCCATATATGTCTTTAGTTTGAGGAAGAAAGTAACATAACATAGTTAATAGTTATATTGTATTATATATAATATGTTTTATACATATACAGGGGTGAGCAAAAGTAGGTTTACAGTTGCATTATGACATTTTTTTAAAGATTTTATTTATTCATTTTTAGAGAGAAGGGAAGGGAGGGAGAGGCGGGAGAAACATCATTGCTTCTTACAAGCCCCCAACCAGGGACCCAGCCTGCAACTCAGGCATGTACCCTGACCAGGAATTGAACTGGTGACCTTTTGATTTGCAGGCCAGCCCTCAATCCACTGAGCCACACCAGCCAGGGTGACATTCTTTTGAGTTAATAAAGTTATTGTAATAATCATAACTTGTATGTCTTGTTCCATATGAGCAACTGTAAACCTACTTTTGCCCACCCCTGTATGCATGTATGTATGTATATGTTAGAAAGGTTGGCTCCAATCTCTCTCAGGGCTGACAAATTTCAATTTTTATTGCTGAATGTATTAATTAATATTTATTTTGTTTCAAAAGTTCTGCCTACCACTAATTGGATCATTAACGCAACCTAATTTCACTGGGATTCAGTGTACCCATGGGTAATATTGAGACAATAATGCTGGTGTCACAGGGAGATTGTGAGTACTCAGTTTTGTAATGGATGTGAAGTGGAGTTATGGCATAATGTGAGTTCTCTGTAAGTGTATATGTATGCATTTTTTATTAAATCAACTCATATTGAACTTAACTACTCACAGGCTGTATGTATGTTCTCTGCACTTTGAAATCTGGTAACCAAGAACTTCCTAACCTAGTAATCATTACATTTTTCTGAGGTACAGCTCTTCTTTTGCTTATTTTCAAGCTGGAAAGTAAAACTTTTTTTGTCCATCCATCTTTTTATGAAAAATCTCTCTGTATGCTTGAGAATATTAATAGCCTTCCAAGATTTTCCTACCTATTATGTATTTCTCAATTTGGCAATCAGAAGAATATATAGGTTCCCAGGTGCAGAAATTGGTAGAATATTTTCTGCTCTGTTTCCAACATCCTTCTTGATGATGCACAGCAATATTTTGTTGACATTTTTGTTGACCACAGCAGTACATTGGGTTTCAATTTCATCTGCCTGGGCTAGAATACTTCACTTGAATGCTTCTCTTAACCTCAAACTCCACACAAATGAGCCTTATCATCTCTCTCATCTTCCTTCTGCATTTGTACCTTTGTCCTTCCTATCACAACCCAGAATTCTTGGGCTTATGCTTGCCTTCTCCTTACTCTCCTCTTGTCATCAAATTTATCCATTTTTCCTCCTGAGTTCCTTCTAAACCCATCCCTTTTCTTTTCACTTCCATTGCTAGACTCCCAGTTCATCCATCCATTCATTCAAAAGGCTATCCGGTATCTACAATATGTCAGGTACTGCGATGGCATTAGGAAGCAAAAGTGAAGTGAACTGCAGTGTCTGTCCTCAAGGTCATGAGTTAGGCAAGATGACACACACTTATTGAATAACAGAATAACTGGCATACCACATGTGTATAGAGTTCCAGTGGCTATGCTAACAAGGAGGTGTTATTAGTTCATCTGGTTCAAAGAATCCTTCCAAGGAAACTGATGCCTGAGAATATAATGACACGTATGAGGAACCTTTGAGAGCAAGCAGGTAAGAAGAACAAATTATGCATGGACAGAGGAATCTGCCCACTCACCTAATCTGCAAAACTCTTTCCCAGTGAAGTTGTTGTGATATAAATCTAATGAAATATTGCATGCAAAGGGTTTAATGTCTGACACTCAGTAGACACTCTATACCTGTTAGCTGTTATTATTATTCAAAGAGTGTGCAATCTCATTAGGAACATAAGACATAAAAATATGAAAATTTTCACAGAGATAAAATCATTTAAATAACATTCTAACATTCTACTGACAAAAGGCTACAGTGAACACTGTCCATGTAATTTATCTCTATGTTGTTTCTCTACTAATTTTGAACAATAAGCAGCTCAACACCTCCATCATTTACTATCATATACTATCACCTCTACCATACCCATCATATCAGAACACAAGCCTGCCATGTATGCTGTGCTGGATGCTTAACATGTATTATTTCTAACCCTCACAGTACCTGTGAAGTAGATATTTGCTTTCTCATTCGTGTATGAAAAAATTAATCCCCAGCTTGGTAAGCAGCCTGCCCAGGTGGGTATATCTCCTAAGTGTCTGGTTGAGGTCTGAACCCAGACCTGCCTGCTATAGTGCACACCTGCTCACTCCATCAGTATGATGATAACATGACTTGGAAATTCATACTTCATCAGCCTGCCTCCTCCTGGAATCCCTGAGGTACTTGTCACTGTGCGGTCCTTCATCTAGACAAGTTATGAAACTCTTAAATGAAACTAGTTATGGCAATGTCCTGGCAGTGACCCTTGAGAATAATAGAACCATGGCTCAGTCAGAAATGGATCAGACTATTCTGAGGATAGCCACAAATTAGACAAACCTCCCCCAAAAGGCAGAAGGGGAACTGAGGGAGAATTTAGCAAGAAGGACAGAAAATGAGAGGAGACAGGTGGCAGGAGGCCATCCAGCTAAAGCAGGGAGAGCATGGTGTCAGGGCTGTCTGGACATAGCCAGTGACAGAAATGCTGGTGGGCAGACAGCATCGTTCTGGTAGAGCTGGGGGCAGTAACCACAGCTTTGCAAATAAAATCAACTTCATCAAGGTTCTGGCCAAGATGGAGGTGTAGATAGAAATGTTTTGCTTCCTCACAAAAGCAAAAGAAGGATAACAACCAACTTAAGAACAATAAACAACCAGAAATGCCAGAAAATCAAACTGCATAGAACTCTGACAACCAAGGAGTTAAAGAAACATTCACCCAGATGGGTAGGAGGGGCAGAGATGGGAGATGGGCAGCCTAGTGGAGAATGTGCGGCATGACACTTGGCAAGGGGGCAGACAAGGTGGGTGAGGTGGGGCTGGATGAACAGGAAACTAAAGACTCAAAAATTGCTATAAAATACTACAGGGGTTGTGACAGCAGGAGAAACTCCAAATCTCACAGGAGAATTTGTGGGAAAGTGGGCTAGAGTGGAGCAAGTGAGCAGCATTGTTCCCTCTCAGACACCTCCCCACATACAGTGCCACAACACAGCAAGAGGGTTGCCCTGCCCCAGTGAATATCTAATGCTCCGCCCCTTACAACACGACAGGTAAGCTGAGACAAAGAAATATGGCCCAAATGAAAGAACAGATCAAAGCTCCAGAAAAAATACAACTAAGCAGCGAAGATGCAGAGTTCAAAACATTGGTAATCAGAATGCTCACAGAAATGGTTGAGTACAGTCACAAAATAGAGGAAAAAGTGAAGGCCATGAAAAGTGAAATAAAAGAAAATGTACAGGGAACCAACAGTGAAGGGAAGGAAACCAGGATTCAAATCAACAGTCTGGAGCAGAAGGAAGAAATAAACATCCAACTGGAACAAAATGAAGAAACAAGATTTCAAAAAAATGAGGAGAGGCTTAGGAACCTATGGAACAACTTTTAAGTGCTCTAACATCTGAACCATAGGGGTGCCAGAAGGAGAGGTACAAGAGCAAGACATTGAGAACTTATTTGAAAAAAATAATGAAGGAAAACTTCCCCAATCTGGCAAAGGAAATAGATGTCCAGGAAGTCCAGAAAGCCCAGAGAGTCCCAAAGAAATTGGACACAAGGAGGAACACACCAAGGCACATCATCATTAAGTTACCCAAGATCAAAAGATAGAGCATCTTGAAAGCTACAAGAGGAAAGGAGAGAGTTACCTACAAAGGAGTTCCCATAAGACTATCAGGTGATTTCTCAAAAGAAACCTTATAGGCAAGAAGGGGGCTGGAGAGAAGTATTTGAAGTCATGAAAGTCAAGGACTTACATCCAAGATTACTCTATCTAGCAAAGCTATGATTTAGAATGGAAGGACAGATAAAGTGTTTTCCAGCTAAGGTCAAGTTCAAGGAGTTCATCATCACCAAGCCCATATTATATGAAATGTTAAAGGGACTCATCTAATAAGCAGAAGATCAAAAACTATGAACAGTAAAATAACAAACTCATAACTATCAACAACAGAACCTAAAAAACAAAACAAAAAATAAGCAAACAACTAGGACAAGAACAGAATCAGAGAAATGGACATCACATGGAAGGTATTCAGTGGGGAGGGGGAGGGGAAGATGGGGGTAGGGGAAGGTCCAGGGAATAAGAAGCATAATTGGTAGGCATAAAGTAGACAGGGAGAGGTTAAGAATACTATAGGAAACAGAGGAGCCAAAGAACTTATATGTACAACACAGGGACATGAACTAAGCAGGGGATGGGGGAATGCTGGTGGGAGGGGCTTCAGGGAGGAGGGGGAGAAAGGGGAGAAAGAAATGGGACAACAGTAATAGCATAATCAATAAAACATACTTAAAAAGAATCCTTTATTGGGAGAAAATAATAAAACAAAAAGCTGTACTTTGAAAAAAAATCAACTTCATTATATGGAAGATGCCTAAATGGGCAAGGTTTTGCAATCCTGGCATCACTCATATCCTCTGTTGAGTGTTCTTGTGATTTCTCTGGCCTGGTCCCCATTTTCCAGCCACATCCTGCACTGGCAATGTCCTCTCCTTTCTAGGGCTAGCTGCAGTTCCAGCCTCAATGGCCAGGGGCTAGACAACTTTCCTATCTTCTTGAATTTCAAGAGACATACTTGGGATTTTCAGGAAAGCTTTTACTAAGGAAACCTAGGATATCAAAACACAACAGCAACAAAGAAAATAGAAAGACATAGAAATGGCTAAAGTTTTAGAATGTGCACTTCTTACACTCTGGCTGCTCAAGTCAAGCTCCAAATACAATTATAAAAGTCTATGTTGTTTCCTTATCTCCAGGTGCAAAAGCACACCTGATCTGAAGATGTCTTTGTGGTTCTCAGTCAAGTAATTCACATTCTTTCTCAGTATCACTGGGATAAAAGCAGTAGAAGCCTCTATCCTGGATGAGCTGAAGGGCAAGGCACATGTCCGCCAGCCTGAGATTGGGGGAGCCCTTACGTATTCTGCCTCAGCCTTGCTTCCCAGTGAGGAATGCAGGGCACCTCCTTCAGGAGAGCAGGTAGCACCCACTCCTAAAGTCAATGACATATTGACAAGGAGCAGAGGACCAACACAGGAGCCCAGTTACCAAAAAGCCTTTGGAAGATGACTTGCATATAAGGAAGAGGGGCTTTGTTACGGATGCTGAAGTATGAGGCCAGAGCATGTGGCTGCCAGGCGGTCTTGGTGCCAGGTTCCAGAAGGACCAGTGCAGCACCAGATCTCCATCAGGTTATC
>PVKU01000647.1:238738-427139 GCA_004027475.1 Anoura caudifer | reverse complement strand
TCCTGGAAGACTATTTCCTTTGCCAGATTGGGGAAGTTCTCCTTTATTATTTGTTCAAATAAGTTTTCCACTGGTTGCTCTTCTTCTTCCCCTTCTGGTACCCCTATAATTCAGATGTTGGGACGTTTAAAGATGTCCTGGAGGTTCCTAAGCCTCTCCTCATTTTTTTGAATTCTTGTTTCTTCCTTGTTTTCTGTTTAGTTGTTTCTTTCTTCCTTCTGGTCCACACTGTTGATCTGAGTCCCAGTTTTCTTCCTATCACTATTAGTTCCCTGTGCATTTTCCTTCATTTCACTTATTGTAGTCTTCATTTTTTTTATCTAATTTGTGACTAAAATCAACCAATTTTGTGAACATCCTGATCACCAGTGCTTTGAACTGTGCATCTGATAGGTTGGCTATCTCTTGGTTGCTTAAAAGTATTGGCTCTGTTGGTTTGATTTGTTCTTTCATTTGAGCCATTTTTTTCTTTTTTTGGGGGGGTCTAGTCACACCTGTTATATATGAGGGGTGGAGCCTTAGGTGTTCACCAGGGCAGGGCAATCCAGTCGTAGAGTTGTGACATTGTATATGGGGGCAGGGTCAGAAAAGGAACAATGGCACTTGCGCTGCTCTCTCTCAGATTTCAGTCCCCTCTGTGAGGCTGGGAGTCTCTCCTGGCACCTCAACCCTGACAAGTGTTTTCAAACGGTGCTTTTAGGCTTTATTTCCCAGCACTGGGGCCATGGGTTATGCAGTCTATCCCACTCCTCATTTTTGCCTGGTTTATCTGCACACAAATGTGTGACTGTGGTCAGCCACCTTCCGTGCATCACTGGGTCTGCTCGTTGCCTCCTGAGCCTGGGGTCTGCTAACCACCACCTGTATGCCTGGGGTGTGCCAACCACCACCTGTGCATCTAGGACCACTAGCCACTGTTTTTTCCTGCTTCGATCCCTCTCCATTGGCTGCCAAATCCACCTCCCTTACCAGTCTGGGTGAATCGTTGTCGGATTTCTGAACAATTCAATTTTTTATCTGTTCTGGTTGTTTTTTTGTTTCTAAATTTTTATTGTCCTTAATTTTGGTTGTGAGAGCAGGCACAGTGTATCCACCTACACCTCCATCTTGGCATGAAGTCCTGGATTTTTTTTTTTTTTTTTTTGGTTGTTATGTGCTACTGCTTTTAGATGTAAAGTTAAATTTTCTATTTGAGACTTTTCTTCCTTATTGAGGAAGGCCTGTAATGCTATGAATTTCCCTCTTAGGACTGCTTTCAGTGTGTCCTATAACTTTTGTATTGTTCTGTGTTCATTTTCATTTGTCTCAGGGTAACTGATTTATTCCTTTATTTCATTGTCTACCCATTCATAGTTTAGTAATGTGTTATTTAGCCTCCATGTCTTTGTGTGTTTTCACTTTTTTTCTTGAAACTGATTTCTAGTTTCATAGCATTGTGGTTGGAGAAGATGCTTGATATGATTTCAATTTTCTTAAATTTATTGTCTTGTTTTGTGTCTTAAAATGTGGTCTCTCTTAGAGGATGTTTCATGTGTACTTGAAAAGATGGTATATTCTGCTGCTTTGGGATGAAATACTCTGTAAACATCATTTAAGTAGATCTCGTCTAGTGTGACATTTAAGGCAGCTGTTTCCTTGTTGATTTTTTTTTTTTGGTCTGCAAAATCTATCCATTGATGTCATTGGGATGTTGAAATCCCCTCCTATGACTGTTTTACTATAAATCATGCCCTTTACATACATCAAGATTTTCTTTATATATTTAGGTGCTCTAATTTGGGGTGCATAAATGTTTACTAGGGTCACATCCTCTCATTGGATTGTTCCCTTTATCATTATGTAATGTCCTTGTTTGTCTCTTACTGTAGCCTTTGTTTCAAAGTCTATTTTGTCAGAAATAAGTATTGCTGTACCAGGTTTTTCCCCTTCCCATTTGCATGGAATATCTTTTCCACCTCTTTACTTTTAGTCTGAGTGTATCTTTTGTTCAAAGGCGGGCCTCTGGTAGACAGCATATATGTTGATCTTGTTTTCTTAGCCATTCAGCTGCCCTATGTCTTGATTGGAGCATTTACACCATTTACATTTGAAGTAATTTTTGATAGGTGCTTGCTTATTGCCATTTTATTTTTTAGACCTATGTTCCGCTCTCCCTTTCTCTCTTCATTTTTTTTTCTTCTTAAAAAAGACCCTTTAACATTTCTTGTAATATTTGTTTGAAGGTAACAAACTCCTTTAGTGTTCCTTTCGTTTTTTTTGTTTTTGATCCGGGAAACTCCTTATTTCACCTTCAATTTTAAATGATAGCCTTTCTGGGTAGAGTAGTCTTGGCTGTAAGTTCTTGCTTTTCATCACTTTGAATATTTAATGCCACTTTTTTCCGGCCTGAGGTATTTCTGTTGAGAAATCAGTGCTGACATCTTTATGGGAGCTCCCTGTGGGCAACTGTCTTTCCTTGCTGCTGTTAAGATTCTCTCTTTATCTTTACCCTTTACATTTTAATAATGGTGTATAAAAAAGGCTTTGACACTTTTTTTGTTTGTTATATTTCTGTCAGAGGATTTGATTCTCCAAGGTAAAGTTCTAAGTAAAATCCCAATATATGGAACAGGTTATAATTAATTGAGAGGGCCAGGAGCACAGCACTTTGCATGTCCTCTCTGAGCCCCAGGATCCTCCTGTTTCCCAAAGACTTAACAATTTCAAACAGTGTTCACTTACTATCTCCAAACTTTGGTGGGTCAGGAGTCCATACACAACTTAAATGCATCTTCTGCTCAGGGTTTCAAATATCTGCACTCAGGGTGTCAGCTGGCTGCATTCTTATCTGAACTAGGGAGGAACCCACTTTTGAACTCATTCAGGTTGTTAACAGAATTCATTCCCTTGCTGCAGTTAAGACTCAGAGCCCCAGCTTCTCACTGGCTCATCCTCCATCCTAAAGGCAGCCCCCACTTTCCTGCCACGTGGCCCTCCCCATGGCATTCACAGCACGTGTGTTTGCTTCTTCGAGCCAGCAGGAGAATCTCACCCTCCAGTCGGCTAAGGTGGAATCTTATGTAAAGTAGTGCATTTATGGGTGTGGCATCCCATCACATTTGCCATATTAGAAGCAAGTCACAGGTTCCGCCTGCAGTCTGCCTACATGAAGGTGTGGACTCCACAAGGTGGAATCTTTGGAGGTCACCCAAGAGAGTGTTCACACTCTCCCCGTCCGGGTGAAGTCCCTATAATGCCTTATGTGTACAGCTCTATCTTATCGCACTGCTGTATAACCCTATACTCTGCATGTGTCCTTGCTTGTCTGTCTGCACCTCTAGATAGTTCATGGCAGAGACGCTGCCTTGTTCATCTTTTGTATCCCTTTGCATGTAGCATAAAACTTGGCGCTCAGTTGATCTCAGTGAACTTTTTAGACAGTTTTATTGAGGTATAATTGTTCAGTGAACTTCCAATAAGTGAATGAAGGTAAACATGGAGCTAACATATTGTAAATTATAAAGCACTTGCTAATAATTCTTAAAGGAATAGCCTAACTGATTAATATACTTGAAATTGTACCAACTCTTCTTTTAAGCAATAATTGGTAAAACTGAATTAGAAGATAAAATAATATTAGTTACTTCTGGAGTTGTATAACTGTGACTATGAATTTTTTTCATGATATAACTTCATGTCATACTGTATTTCCTAATAAGATTTGTTTTTCTTCTAGATGAGCAAGAGATTGTACAAAAGCGCACTTTCACAAAATGGATCAACTCTCATCTAGCCAAGGTAAAGGAAACTACCCAGAGTTCTGGGTTTACTTAGTTTGAGCCCACAAATCATTAAGTGCACAGCATAAAGGGTTGGTTCTTTCTCCGTGGTCACAATTACTCATCAGTGACATGGTCAGTCCTATCAGCTCAACTGTTGCCTGCACACAGCACTAGCTCCCAACCCCTCTGGGGAAAATGAACGGATAGCTAGAGTCAAGAGCAGTTACATCATGTCAATTCCAGGAATCTTGATGAAATATTCATCCAGGCATTTCTTCTGTACTAACGTGTATGCCATATGAAAAGGAGAATTGGTGCTGGGTTTTCATTTTTGTGTTTGTTTAGATTGAGAACAGAAAGAAGAAAGGAGTGGTCTGCCCTGAGCAAAGACTTTTACCCGAGGAGTTCGAAACAGTGTCTTGTCTCCCCTCACAGGTGTTTTGACAGAAAAGTAAATGTGATGCCAAGACACTGAAAAGACTAATCATTCTGAGATTGACCATGACATTAGGTTGTATCAGTGACTGTATTTGTACATTGTGATGACTTTGAACATAAAAATGGCCGTAAAACAAATTCCAATATAGCTGCATAATAAAATTAATGTCTTATAATTCTGATGAAAAAATATGCAAGCCAACAAAACATTGCATTTGTAAAAATAAATACTGAGTACGAGACAATTGTCTAACTTCAGTTAGAGGATCTTTTTGCTGAGATCCTGTGGGCGGTTTTTGATAAGGGACTCCCCCAAAGTCTCTTATAATTCAGAAGCAAACAAAACAAGAAAATGTATTTCAGTCCCATTGTGCAAATTAACTGCTTACTGTGTATCCATAAGAGGCTTTGGAAACAGAAAGAAAATGTTAGTAAGACATTTTCCCAGGCCTTGAAAAGCTCACAATCAAGCTAAAACTGAAGACTAGAATGATGTGTCTGTATACAGGATGAACTGGGATTATCTCTCCTATAATCTCCTTCCAAAAGTCACTTGATGAGAAGGGAATTCTCTGGATGAGAGGCTGCATGCGGCTTCTGCCCTGTAAAAAGGCAGAAAATGCCTCTCATTTATCAGGTCTTACATGGTGCCAGCCAGCAATCACTTATACTATAGAACTGTCATCCACTGGGAAGGTTATTATTTTATTTTTTTTAGATTTTATTTATTAAGTTTTAGAGAGGGGGATGGAGGGAGAAAGAGAAGAAGAGAAACATCAATGTGTGGTTGCCTCTTGTGGTCCCCTCACCAAGGACCTGGCCCACAAAATCTAGGCATGTGCTCTGACTGAGAATCAAACCTGCAACCCTTTGGTTCACAGGCTGGCACTCAATCCACTGAGCCTCACCAGCCAGGGATATTTTTTTATAAAATGAAAATAGACTTATTTTTTTCATATTGGTAAAAGATTACATGCTGATTTTAAACAACAGTAACAATAAACCTCTTATAAGTATAAAGAAAGTAAAAATCACCTTAAATCTCACAGGTCTGATATATTCATCACTAACATATTAATTGCCACTTTTCTACACACAGACACATAATTTCACAAACATGGTTTTATAAGATACTGATCTGTATGGCTCTATTTCACATAGCAAATCTCTCCATGACAGTAGTTACAGAGCTGCATAGTCATTTTAATGGATGAACAATTTTTGTTGTGAATTTAATAAAATTATTTATAAATCATAAATTAGTAGCCTACAGATGGTCATTTATATGGTTTCCAATTGTTACTATATAAAATACCACGTTGAAAGTCTTTGAACCTACATCTCTGTATACTTGTGTGATTTTTTTAAATATAAATTTCTAGAAGCGAGTGGCTAGTCAATAGATACATTTATAATTTAACACGTACCAAGAGCTTAGGTGAATGCCCATTCCTTACACTATAACCCATTTTAAAGTTAACAGTGATTTCTAAACTGGTGAAAATAATTTATAATTGATTTTTTATTTAAATAATTTGAGTACCTTTGTGAAAGTTTTTAAAGTAAAGTTCTTGGGACACACTTCTCTATGTACTGCACACTGGAAAAGAAGGACAAGCTGAATGTGCGCCATGGCGTACTGTGTGTGAGGGGCCTTTGTGGAGCACCGATCTTCCCAGAGTTTATTTTCAAATCTCTTTTGCAACTCTGCTTTGTTACTGTTTCACGTTGCATAGCTATGCGATAGCTGGCTGTGGGAATAGGCTTTGCAAATGTGTGTATTTTTTCTGTGCTCTCCCTGCCCTGCTTCGTGACCTCACCCCGCCACTTCCCATCTGAATATCCAGCCCTACCTTTCCCGTGCAGTGCAAGCCTCTCTCATTCATGAAGTCCCTTCTGACCGCATGTGAAACGCTGTGCCTGTCCTCTAGCAAATGCTCCAGGAATGTCAGTGGGTCCCCGGCAGCCATCCTTCAGGGCCATCCGCCGCCTTCTCTGGTTTTCCTGCCTCAGGTGCTATAGAATCCGACATCCGGGCACTTGTCCAGAACCTGTAGCATAGGTGAGGTTCAGTCTGTCTTTGGAATGTTCCCCATTTCAGCTCCCCATAACATTGCAAAGTCTTTAGTAACGCATGTGCTAATTCTTGGAATTTCTTTATAAATCCTAATAGCTCTATGCACAGTGCTGAGTACCATACAGAGGTGTTTGATTAAAAAAAAAAAAAAAACAGCAAAGAATCTATGTATTTTCTTATTTTGTTATAATAGTAAAGATATCACTGAGGGGAGAAAAGTAATGATGAACTTCTGGCATTGTGATAAGTGCTTAACACTGGCTACTTTATAGCACTCACCTTCATAAATTGTTGCCACTGAGATTTTAATCCAGACATGAATCTAAAGTGCACATGATTTCCCTGCTTTGCACATTTTTGCATCTATAGTATTATTTTGAGAAACTCAGAAAATTATTATCTCCACAACTGCTCCATTATAAGGTTAATGTGATAGAGCATTTTTATTCTTTTTAAAATTTTCTCCAATGTACTTGTGATTTTTTTTTTTCATTTCTTGGGTCATCTCAAAAACTGAAAAGAGAAGCAGAAAAATGAGACCTATCTGTACTTGATATCCTGAACTTATTTATACTAACAAAGTAGTATCTTCCCAAACATAAAACCCACAAATTCATTGGAGAATGTGTTTCTTTTCCTACTCACTTATATTTCGAAAACATTTGCAGAATCTCATCTGACTCCATTATTCTTCCTCGGCTGTTGAGAGTTTTAGGGTAGCTACAGAGCAGATGTTTATGTCTTCATCTGTCGCAGCTGCTGATCACATGGTCCCCCACTCATCCCTCTCCCTTTCCCAGCCTTTGACTACCTCCACTCCCCAGTGCGTTTCTATTTCCAGCCCTATTTCGGTCTCACTCTCCCGTCCAGCTCGCCCACAAAGGCACCACTTCTACCTCTCCCATTGTATCTCCTCTCTGTTGTGCGACTACCCAGCTTTTCTGTCTCTGTCTCAGCCTCCCCACCCCCGTTTCTGTCCTCATTTTCATCTCTGTTTCTATGTGTACGCTGTCACCGTAAAAGCACGTGTGCATTCTAGGCTTCGTAGTCTCACTGAGGTCACAGTTCCATACACACCCAGATTACAGCGGAAACACATTCCCTTCCTACTGCCATATGCTCACTTCGGAGAATCATGATATCTCACCCGCAACAGAAGAAAGGTCAATTTCATATCTCCGATTCAGCCTCTCAGTCAAGACATTGGGTCACTTTTTCTGCTGCCTCTGCAAGAAGCATTGCTCCCAAAGCAATTCTGTGAAGCTAGAGCGTGCTTGGTCCCATCACGCTAATACCCTGTAGACATGACAACAAGCACATGTGTGCACACATGTGCACACACACCTTCAGTCAGCTGGACTCCACAGAAGCATATGTCATGCCCAGAGTCTCACTAAGTCTCTCATGAAAACAGCTTCTTAAATGTGTGGTCTATGGCTCCTGGTCACCTATCAGCAACACACTGGTGTCTCCCCTGACAACAGGTTTTCACTCACAGAGCAGACCAAAGCCACACTTAGAATAAAAATAGTTCTCACAAAAAGAAATCCACAAAGAAACAACTTAACTTGTTTCCAGATCTTTCCTTATCCTCCAAGTTTTTTTAATTTTATTTATTTATTTTTTAGTGAGAGGGGAAGGGAGGGAGAATGAGGCGGGGAGAAACATCAATGTGCTAAAGAAATATCCATCAGTTGCCTCTCACACACGCACACCCCCAACCAAGGACCTGGCCTGCAACCAAGGTATGTGCCAGGACCGGGAATCAAACCAGCGACCTTTCAGTCTACAGAATGACACCCAACCCCCTGAGCCACACTGGTCAGGGCCTCCAGAGGTTCTTGAGGCCAACTTTCCCCCTTTTTTTCCCCTTATTAAATAGCCAAAGCCAATGGTGGGTCAGGTTACAGCCGTCCCTTGCTATATCGTGGTTCACTTATTGTGGCTTCACTGTATTGTGGGGTTTTTTTAAATGTAATTCTGTATTATGGAGGGATTTTGCAGTATACTTCACTGATGAGTACGCATATAGAATTTTATTAGTTGTTAAATTAATAAAAGTTATGAATTTTATTGTTAAAATTGTTAAACTTGCGTAGGTTTAAGAGTGTAGGAAGTGTTTAAGAGCATATGAAGTGTTTATAAGAGTGTGGGAAAGGTTAATAAGAGAGTGGAAAAGGTTTATAAGAGTGTGGGAAGGGTTTATAAAGCCTTAGAATATATATAAATAATAAAATAAATATAACGCCACTACTTCGTGGATTTTCACCTATCTCAGGGGTTTTGGGAACGTAAATCCCGCGATAGGCGAGGGGTCACTGTAAGCTTTGTGTGGTGTGTTGTTTGTCGGTTTACTTTATCCAGTGCATACTTAACCAATTTATAAGCAGTATTAGTCAGCTTGGGCTGCTGTAACAAAATATCATTATCTGGGGCCCTTAAACAACAAACATTTATTTCTCACAGTTTGAGAGGCTGCAGGTCCAAAATTAAAGTGCCAACTGGTTTGCTTCCTGGTTCCTGGTGAGGGACCTCTCCCTGGCTATGTGTTCACATGTGGTTTTTGGGCGGGGGGTTGGGGGGAGAGAGAGAGAGAAGGAAGCAACTCTGGTCTCTCTTCCTCTTCTTATACCCTGACGTGGGGCATCACCAAACAAGTTCATCAACACCTAATTACTTCCCAAGGCCTCCCTTCCAAATATCACCACATTGGGGATTAAGACTTCAACATTTGGATGCAGGGGGGCACACACTCAGTACATTACAGGCCCCAAGCTCATCAAGTCAGGCTTGAAGTACATAAGAACTAGTTCCAAACCTATAGAGAAAGACAGGCACTCTGTCCTGGGTTGAGGGAGCAATGCACTTCTCTTTCATAGCAATTTTTTTCCTTGTGTGGAAATGAATCCTTGTTGTACATAACTCTGTGCTTTGTAATTATGTCAGATAATCTCACAACCAAACCATCCAGAAGAGTTAAAATGCATTTTATTCCTTAATTGTGTTTTTTCCCCTACAATTTTCTGTTGGCCTCTACCAATAAAGTTTCTACAATGACCCATGTCAAGAATATTTTTATGCTGGTACTCAAGGTATTAGTCCTAATTCACCTTTTACTTATGCTATGCAACATGACAAGTTGCCTATATTATTTAATCTCTAAGAATAAGAAAAAAGTGCTAAATTGACAGAAAAATGATGAAAATTTGAACTCTCTTTTGGAATGCAGGTAGTAAATATTTTGTAGAATCTCTGTTGTCTGAGAGGTTTTGCATAACAGTTGTGGGAATTTTTTGTGGATTTAATCTAGAATGATAAACCATTTTTTCCTAAATTTTGTGATAATGTCTTGCTATTACAATGCTTTCTTTAAAGGTTTTAAGCAAACTAAGAAATACTTTTTCTTTTTAATTTTTAATTAAATTTATTAGAGTGACAATGATTAATAAGATTATACAGGTTTCAAGTGCACAATTCTGTGATACATCATCTGTATATTGCTTTGGGTAATGGGCACACAATGCAAAAATAATTTTATTTTAAAGGACAATTTAAAAGGCTCCTTATTTAGAAAATTTATATCTGTTTTCTTAAAATCTTCTTTGTAAATTCACCATTGACAAAAATGGCTTGAATAATAGATTGTGGCAGGTTTAAGAGGTGGGGTGTTGAATTGATAAGACAAAAAAAATGATACTTCTATCTAAGGGTCATTGGATCTCGGCTGTATTGGGAGGAGTGCAAAAGATTCTTCATGGGGATGAATTTCAAAAGGATTTTTAATGGGAAATTTTCATTTTTATTCTTGTGTGCTTTGCTCAGTTGCAGACTAATGAACTATTTCTAACTAAAATTATAAATTCTTTTCACTAATGACATTCCATTCCATTGCAACAATTATCTATAAATATTGTGACAGCAATATGAAGACCTCGGGTGTAAATAAGAGAGCAGTTTGTCTTCAAAAATATGCTTATTTGAAAACAAAATATTATTAAAACTAGGAAAAAGAACAAGATTTTTCTGTGTTTTTGTGCTGTTTTTACTATACATGTAGATTATTCAAACTTGTGGATATAATTATCAGTTCATTTTTATTGGCTTGCTTTGTTTTCAAATTAAAGTCTTTATGATTCTGCAATTATACACAACATTGCAAATGATGAATTATCTATATAATGTAACAATAACAAAAATTAGAGGCTTGTATTTATTCTGTATACCAGATAATTCTTTTTGAGAAGGGGCTTTACATTTAGACATGTTTCTATAATTTCTTCCTTTTCAAAAAGAAATCTGAATCTTTCTCTTCTTTTTGCTCTGTCAATGAAAGAAGGTGGAGTATTTGTTTTTAATTAGACCAATGTTGACTTTAGGTAACGGTTTTTCAAAGTTAAGCCTTCATTCAGTTCCAGGTTGTCATCAGTCATTGCTAAAAATGTTTCTAAGACTCAAGGCTGCCATTTATTGAACTTTCACCATGTTCCATTACTGTGCCTTAGCAATTTTATCTTTTATTTTATTTAACACACATAATGATAATCCATATAAGTATTATTTTCACCATTTTCTATATTAGGAAGTTGAAGTTTACAGTTAATTAATAATTTTAAGGTCACATAACCCAATCCTAGGACTCCTAAGCTTGTCAGTATTGTGGTGTTACACTCCCATGCATTGGCTGTTTATTTACTTATTTAGCTCTTCATGAAACAAATACTTTTCCAGCCGCTAATTTGTGCTAGGCATTAATACAGTGGTAAATGAAGACAAGTACAGCCCACGACATCATGCAACTGATAGTCTAGCAGAAGAGACCAACAACTACAGGGCAGTGTGGTAAAGTCCCTGGGAGGAGCACCAGGTGTCAGGGAGCACAGGGCAAACCACCCGGGTAACCTAAACAAGAGCATCAGAATAGGCTTTCACAAGAAGAAACTTTTAAGCTGGAGCCTGAGAAATGACCTGGGGTTGGGTAGGTGAAAGTACCAGTGTTTTTAAAAGTTGAGAGGTGAGATGGAGCATGGTGCAGTAAAGGAAATGGAAGAAATTCAAGAGTACTGGAAAATGTGGGGTCCAGGAGTGGATGGGCAACAGAGAGAACAGAGGGCAGTCATGAAGCGAGTTTGAATGCTGTGTCGTGGGCAGTGAGATGCTTTAAAAAATCTTAAGCAGAAATATGAAATGATCACTCTGGTCCTAAACCTTTCTCTCAATTACTTTATTTTTCATCTTTCTCCCCCCTCCCTATTTTTCTGCTTCTTTCCATCTCTGCCACATAAATTAGAAGAGAAAGGAGTAAGACTGGATGTAGAGTAAGTTGCAGTAAGTCATATGGGACATGAAGACAGTTTGGACCAAAGTCGTGGTGGGGAAATGGAGAAAAGTGGATAGACTGAAAGATGGGTAGGGGTGGACTGGGACATTAACTGGAATCATGGAGGACAAAGAGTCAGGAATGACTTCTAGATTTCATACTTGAGCAAATGATTAAGGGCATTGCAGAGACTGGGAATACAACAGGTTTGGGGAAGAGCTAATAAGTTCAGTTTTTGAGAAATTACTTGATAGAGAAGAATCCACTGGGTTTGGCAGATAGGAAGTCATCGGCTGCTACTGGGAGTGGCCCTGTCGTTGAAGACATCAGACTCCAGCACACTGGTGAGAGGTAAGGGGGTCAGGGCACTGGGTGTGCATCACATGTTCATGAGGCAGAGTAGTAGCCAAAGCAGCACACACAGGGTCTGGTAAGGCTGTTTTTATAAAGGGTGGTTTTAAATGTGTGTGTCTGTATTGAAGGGGGTCAAGAACTAGAGGAGAAGGAGAGGCTGAAAACAAAGGAAAAGAAGGTTATTCTAAAGACACAAGGCTCCCAAGGAGGCAGAGTAGGAGAGAAATCAAGAGCACAGGTGGGGACGTAGGTTTGTACTGAAGGAAAAACTCCTTCCACCCTCTGAGACCAGAGTGGGAATAGGAAGAATGGGTATAGAGACACCTGAGTTCGGGACAGAAGAGAGAGGAAGGCAGAGGAGGGGTGGGCTTGAATTCGAGGGTTTTCCCATTGAATGGCTGCATGTTTTTAGGTCTAATAGAAGAGTTTGCATTTTAGAATAAAAAATTCATGTAAGAATAAATGTTTTTAAAATTGACAGTTCAAAAGATGTTACTTCTTTCCCATTTTAAAATTTATTTATCTTAGCAAATTCCCAAATTTTATGCAGGATCCATAGACCATTGTAGTTGTATAGTGACACCTTGGTCCCCAAAGGAAATAATTAAAAATGTGTTTTCATAAAAATGATCATAAGTTAGATTTTTAATTAGAAAACATAATTAGATAACATAAGTAATCTTGACATTAACATTGGTTATGCTCTTATTAAATACTTGTAGCTTCACATTTTGTCTCATTTTTACAAATAGAAGAGAATGTTATATCTGTATGTAAATGCACTTGGTTCATTTTTTATGATAGGTGGCCATGAAATAAATGTATAGTTTGGCAATAAGTCCTTTGGGGAGGGGAGTAAGTCTCAAATAGCCATTGTTTGGTGTTTCTATAAATGGAAATTCTCTTTCAATAGGCAACAAACAATCCTTTCTCCATCTACCTGCCTTAGATCTCTGGGGCTATTATTAAGAGCAGGAATTGAGCATTTTAAACACCGCAATTTTCAGATAACGTCAGGCATGATATGAGCATTTCCTCCGTTTTTAGAAGTACTGAAAAACTCACCATAAAACACTATTTAGAGTCTGTATTAGTTTGCTAAGGCTGCTATAACAAAGTACCACCTACTTGATGGCTTAAAATAAGACATTTATTATCTCATATTCTCAAAGCTGGACAGCCAGGCTCCCTCTGGGACTCTGGAGAGAATTCTTTCATGCCTTTTCCTAGCTCTGGTGGTGGCCTGCATTACTT
The DNA here is from genome assembly GCA_004027475.1 of Anoura caudifer. Lineage (NCBI taxonomy): Eukaryota > Metazoa > Chordata > Mammalia > Chiroptera > Phyllostomidae > Anoura > Anoura caudifer. The sequence goes on along the minus strand of PVKU01000647.1, from coordinate 413,938 downwards.
GAAATTCCTTGATTTGCTGTATTAGTTCAGTTCCTGCCTCTGTGCCCCTCTGTATTTGTGACCAAATTTTCCCTTTACATAAGAACTAGACATGTAAGATTAAGACCCATTGTGATGAGCTCATTCTAACTTGATTACTTCTCTAAAGATTCTGTTTCCCATAAGAGCACATTCTAAGGTACTGGGGGTTAAAACTTTCACATATATTAGTGGGGAGGGCACAATTCAGCTATCAAGAGCACATTGTGTTTTAATAACATGCTAGACACATGTTAGACACGTCTTTAAAAGGAACAGTTCTAATTTTCCACATTTTTTAAAAAAATAACCCAGTCTAAAATGACTTTGATTGACATCTTGATATTTGTAAAATATCACTTTGGGGGCTGCTTTGTTCTTCTTCAGTTGTCTTTCCACCAACAGAACCAAAAGATAACATGGAAATACTTTCAGAATTGCATTTTTCTCCCATCTGTTTCCTGTATACAGTTTGGTGGGATCATTAATGAACTAAGGTGTGGAGAAAAAGAAGCAAAGAGGAAAAGGGAAATGTGGTAATTCACCCCAGAAATCATTCTTTAGTTATTTTTCTAAAGCTACTTTAGCTTGATAATCCTAAACATAGTGATAAATTATTTCCCAATTTGTAACTAAAAGGTTATGAAGGAAAATTATCCTTGCAAAATGAAGACAAATCTGTAATTTATTAATATAACGTATTAATTTGTTGATGAACTGGATATAGTTCCAGTAAAGTTTATTCAGATTAATTAACATGTTGATAACATTTGTCAAAGTTCCTTCTTTTACAAATATATTTTTTATTTGTACATTCACTCAATAAGTATTTCAGTATGGTATGTACACGCCAGCAGTATTCTAGGTACTGAGACTGCAGCAATGAGCAAAACAGTGAAAGTAATCCCTGCAGTATGTATCCTAATGGCAGGGATGCCATTCTGTTAAAGGTAGACTGGAAAGAGTCCGGGGCCAATGCTGGGAGGTGAATTAGAAGGTTGTTGAAGTCATCCAGGCAAGAAACTAGTGTCAGGAACCAAGACCGAGCAGTGCAGGTGGTGAGGTTCGGCTGGATTCTGGATGAGCTTTGAAAATAAAGCCAACAATGTTTGCTGATAGGTCAGCTATGGGGCATGAAGAAAAGAGGGTAAAGGATACCCCCAAGTTTGTACTGAATCAAACAAATAACTTGAGGAATATGCTTCTTTTATACATACTAGACAGGGAAAAGAATTTTACTACATGTGAGAGGTGTTAAGAGCAGAGTTTTCCAAGCAGATTGAAAGTTGGGCTAGAGGCCAGTCCAACTTAGAGCTATTTATTAGAAGCTGAATTAAGTAATTAAGGAAGTGGAAATGATTATGCTATCTGTCATAGGAAACAGAAAAGAACGGGAACTATCTCCTCACTTTTGCCAAGTAGAGGTGGAAAATAATCACAATAGTGCTTTTATGAAGGGAAAGGAAGAAAAACAATTACACATAAACTTTTTAAATTACTTCACCTTGTTTTGGGGAATATTGGGAAAATCTAATTTGGTTTTCTGAATAAAGTGAAAGAACCTTTTAGACATTGAATTAATTTTTGGCTACTGTCAGTGGTTAGAATCATGATTTTGCCAATCTGCTCTGAGGTTATTGGATATTTTTAAGACATATAGTGCAGTGGGCTCTTTGCCAGCCTTTGGGGAGGTAATTGATGCCACATCTGCCAGTCAACCCCTCTTCCCTTCCCACTTTCTCTCTCTGTTCCTGTTGTTTAGCTTGTTGCTCCCACCCATCAGATAACCATCACAGCGTGCAAACATTCTAGACTGGTCCTGGGATGGGATTTTCCCATACACTGTCTCTCAGTGTGAAGTAGTCCCTACCTCAAACTTACATAAACCAGAGGAAGGCGTCTGTCTGGCCCTAGAAGTGATGGGCCACCGTGTGTGCACAGAGTACACCTTGAGAGCCAGCCCTTGCCTTGGGGCTGCTCTAGATGCCATTTGGGAATATCTCAGGCTGTGACTGTCATTTCCAGCATGGCTGATGGTGCTCAACAGTGGTGTGTCTCTGCTGGAGTAGAGAGTTAATCTGTGCCCTCCACTGTGCAAGGGTGTCCAACCGATGGGCCACATGCTGTGTGCGGCCAAACACAAAATTATAAATTGACTTAAAACCTATTTTTTTGCTCATCAGTTTTTGTTAGTGTTTGTGTATTTAATGTGCGACCCAAGACAGCTCTTCTTCCAGTGTGGCCCAGAGACACCAAAAGGTGGGACACCCTGATGTTTTTCTAGTTCCGTTTTACTAGCATCACTGGGTAGACAACCAGCAATTATACATTTTAAACCCTAGGAAAGGTATCTACTATTTTAAAGTGAAATGCAATAGCTATTCTCTGTGTGTCACACATTTTGAGAGCATCTTCTCCAAGAGGACAAAGCATTTTGACTGCCCAATTGTTCTGAGACCAAAAGTATTGATGGCAAATGAGGACCTAGGCAATTCCGGGCACAGGACAGGTGATTTTGTCATTTCCTTTGCTGAAAACTGAATCTTTCACGCTGTGTAGCTCTTTGATGGCTATGTTATATTTGTCACTAAGGGACTCTGAGATTCTAGCAGATGTGTCGATATCTGCTGGTAAAGTGAAGATACGCAAGTCATGTTTCAAAGTAGGTTTGTCTTATCCTACATTACTGGTTTCAGTCTAACACCCAAACCTTCTTTCATTGATATGCATGTGATTGCCCTGTTAACACAAAGTTAAGAGTGATAAAATATATTTTAGTCCACTCACATTTTTATAATTTTGGATACAGTATAAGCCTACACTTGTCCATGCAAAATGGCTTCAGACAATTTATTTACTTACTTAAAAAATTTGGTGTGTATGTGTTTAATTATCCATCTGTAATACTAAGCTCTTTTCATCTTCCTCACATACCAGTATCCACTGGTCAAAACATTATAAAACATCTCACATAAAATACAGTCAGGCCCCCCTAAAAATGCACCCTTCCATCAACAAAGTGTGAGAATTCCTAAATTTTTACTTTATGCCAAATAGCTCTCTGGCTGATATTCTTTTCATCAAAATTATTTTCTTAATCCTTTCCCCTAAATAACGTTAATTGTTTCTAAGGGCATAAAATCAACATGTGCCATAGAAACATGGCCATCCTTTGATGAATAAAAGCATTAACTAACTATATGCTGGTATTTATAGACTAGTAAAGTGACACAAGTTTTTCACACACATACACACGCACACACACACACAAATGCTGGAGAATAGATTATTTTCCCCAAACACAGGAAGTAGTAAAAAATATGTCAAAGGTACCTGTGCATTCTCCCAGTTCATAAAGTTCAAGGGGAAACACTGGGTCTCTTGTGAGTCCTGAGAGGAGGGGAGTGAATCTCATTACATGTCACTAAGGGGGCTGCGCAGCAAAAAGAAAGGGACAGGAAAAGAAAGCGAAAAAAACGTTCCGCGACGCCTGCTTCGATCGCACAGCCTGGCGCAGACTATGTGCACTTTACTGAGGGGTTGGAGACCTTTGGGGACCAGGCGATCCTCTTAGAAACAGAACTTAGAGCGGAAACCTCGTTTTGGGGGAGAGTTTCTAGAAGTGGGAGCCGCAGAAGCGAAGTACGCCCTGTTCTTCTCTCCCACCTCTGTCTCCGTCTCCTCTCACCCAGTCGGGAGCTTCATTCTTCCCGCCACCTCAGATTCAGCACGAGTGTCTGCGGAATATCCCAATGCGATGGGCTGGGCCAGGAGGAATACAATTTTTACAACTGCCGAACAAAAACATTTATCATCATTTTACCTTAATAAAAGATATAATTGTGCCTCTGGAAAGTGCATTATAGATTTCTATCCATAAAATGGCAAACTGGTGAGCAACAAAACCACACTATGTTTATTTTCCATTAAGTCAGGCTCCAGTAAGTTACTCTCTTCTCTGACCCTTCCTGTTGGCCTCCAGGACTGTGACCTGAATCCTACCAAACTCATCGGGTCGGTGCCATCAGTGTTTATATACGTGGCAGGAGAGACATTTTAGCTGAAAGGGTTTCTATTAAAATGCAGCAAAAAAATAGTAAAAGTCCCCTCTAATTAATCCTTTGCTAATGTAAACAATATTGTAGGCAAAAAAGGGATAGGAAAACTTGTCCAATTATTACTAGGACTTTTTTATTCTTGTGTAATTTTTGGTAAGTGGAGTTTTATGGTGGGTTTCCCATAATATTTATATTATGTGCAATTAAATAGAGCCTGTAGAAATATAAAGATCGTTCAACGGTATTTATTTTTGCCAGCTCTTTGCAGTAAGGTTAGCCAGAGTTTTGTTTTCTCCTTCTTCTTGTTGAGGTATCAAATAAAGAACTGATTGCATAATGCTAGGCCCCATAATTCAGTGTGTGCAAAATATAACATCTGTATATTACAAATTAAATTGACATTAGAATTTTTATTGTAAACAGACTTTTTTTTTAAATTTCCATTTTGTGTGTGAATAGCCTTCAGACTGCGGCTGTTTGCTCTGTGTAGGAAGGCACTGGTGGGAAAAGTTTCAGAAACAACTCCGATTTCCTATAAAAAGAGAAGTTTTGGCATTGTGATTTTATTTGTGCATATCTCCCTAAGATTCCAAAAGATATTTATTTGTAAATATCCCTGTTGAGTGTGTGTTAGTCCCTATCTTCATTTTTGCGGACAACTAGTGCTAAGCAGGGTGCCTGGTACTCAGTATATAAAGATAAACCCAACTTCTTCCTTGTGTTCAAGAAGCCCTGTGATCTGAGTTCCTGGGAACACAGATCTGTGAATAACTAGATACAAAGGAATATGATCTTTGTGATCTGAGCAGCATACTTAGGACAGAAATAATTAATTCTAGTGGGATACCCGAAAAAGATTAGCTATACACTAAGTGATAAAAGCTGACCAGGAATTCGCTAAAAAGAAAATGAGGAAAGTGAGGGTTTTCTATGTGTCTGTGTTCTGGTAAAAACCACCTACTCTTCTTTCCCATGCACAGAGTGAAAAAGTCATTCATTCCTTCAACAAGTATTTAATGAATTCCTACTGTGAACAAGGCATCCAAAACAAGATACTTCTAGGTCTGTGTTGTACTGCAGTCTTTGTCTAGAACCTGGAGACCATTTTTTTTTTTTTTTTGCCCATAATACATACACCACATTTAGAGATCCATTAAGATGGACATAGGGCCTGCAAAGATTCTTTTTGAGAAAACCATATTCATTCACTCAGTCGAACAGCCAACAACACACATTGGGTGCCTGCCATGTGCTCAACAATGTTTAGGAGAAACTGCATCAGGGATGAGTGAACAGTTGCGTCCATCTAGGCAAAATTTTGCAAAGGCCAGGGCAGTTGAGACTGGGTTTAGTGATTGGCCACAGACAGGAAGAAAGACGAGAGAGAGGGGAAAGAGGCCCAGAAGCCAGGCATGCTGGTCAAAGAGGTTTGGGGAGGAAGAGATCAAGGAGAGGATGGTACCAGCAGTGTCCAAAGTGGAGAGGCCAGTGGGCCACTGAACTGTTGCTCAGCCGTCTCTGCTGAGATGAGGGCCGTTCCCAGGAGCACTGGGCAGGAGCAGCTAGCAGGGAAGGGAGCAGGTGAGCACCAGCAGAGATACAAGAGGGGAATCAGGACAGGCAGCATGAGCTCAAGGAAAAAAGGCCTTCAAAGTGGCGGAGAGCTGTGTATGTTTAAGGCAAAATGGACATATGGATGCAATTTATTATTTTTTTTGTGTCAAATTTCTTGGAATATTTACTATTTCACAAAAACCTCTGCTTTGCTTAATTTCCTTTATACATTTTCAGGTTAACACAATATGCAAAAAAAAATTTATTTGTATTTGTTCATGGAATATATTACATATGTATGAGCTTTTTCCTCATTTTCCCACTGTTTTAAAATTGTAAGGTACAAATGGGCATTTGCAATGATAAGTAGACCACATTCTAATGATTATGTATAGCTTGTACAATAATTTTGATTCTTATTGCACTGAATTGTTTTCATTGTAATGGCTCATTTAATCCTGAACAATTTTATTTATATGCTTAGAATATAAAGTCACTATTACATTTTTGCTGTATAAATAATAAGCAGTGTCAATAGTGGAATTTAGAACAGAATGATTATAAATGAAAACTGTTATTTTTGAACATGTATTTCACAGCTTGAGGACTAAATGTATTCAGCCGTTCAATTTATAAAAAGAGAAAACTGTGTTTAAAATTAGAATTGTACCTCTCAGAGACTAATTCATGCAGTCATAAGAGAAATATAAATGTCTCATATCAGTGGGTAGAGGAAAAAGTCACATTTCAATAAAACATTTAGCAATTAAATATCTTTACATAGAAATTTCTCTTTTTTAAAGAAAGGTAATTGCAAGTCAGGATTCCAGCCTCGGGTCTTTAACATGACTCAGAATCAGAAAGCTATAGAGGTTGAACCTAGGTGATAAATAGAAAAAAAGGTCATTCTACGAGAAACCTGAGGACCCCTACCCTCCATTGCCCATCAACATTGGCATTATCACTTCTTTACCTTTTTTAAGCCAAGATACCCCTTAATTTAATTTTGATGAACCCAATATTTTGAGTATTTTAATGATCTTCATAAACAATAAAAGATCTTCTATGAACTGAAAGTGGATCTCCACTTAATGTTTTCCAGTAGTGGTGGAAGTTTTTCGCTGATCAGTCTGTACCCGTGCCCTTGTGGCCCCCTGGGTTCAGTGCCGTCCTGCGAGAGAAGGTTTGCCAGGCTGTGAAGCAGAACACAGCCAGCCAGCCTGCAGGAGATGAAATCTTCACCCTTGGCCAGGCTGACAGTGCCCCTGCTGCAGGTCACTGAGCGAGGCTACCTGGGGGACAGGGCCCTATGGAAGTGCAGCACCTGGTTTAAGCCCTGGAGGTATGCTCACTCAGTGAGGTTATTCCAGTTCAGCTGGGGTACCGTTTAGGTCCTGCTTCAGTGCCCCCTGTCTTTTACTCTGATAGTGCCCCCTGTTCCACACTTCCTCACCCCTAATAAATCCTGTAGGTACTTTCGAAATTTCTCCTACGAATTTCACCACAGTGGGGGGAAAAGGGACGACAGAGGAAGAGACAAGCAATTTTTGCATTTATTCATTTTTTATTTTACAGCGGAAACCCCCAATGGTGATAGAAAACCTTTTTGAAGACATGAAGGATGGTGTTAAGCTGCTTGCTCTCTTGGAGGTCCTGTCCGGGCAGAAACTGGTAAGAATCTTTGCCATGACCAGACGCGTCAAATTGTCCCCATTTGGAATTGGTGGCTGTGGAGCTGGAAGTGTACGGGACTCTGTGCACATAAGATAAAGTTTTTCCCGTTCGTAGTCAGTAAGTAATATGCAGGAAGCACTAGGCAGTTGGTCACTTTGGGGAGTGAGGAATACATTCCCTTTCTTGTTCATGCACGCCCTCGGTGGATTTAAAACATTGCGTATAGTAGTGGAAACCTGAGAGGTAAGAGCGGAGAACTTCCTCGGAGGTCAGTCCGTCACACTCCTGCATCTGTACGGTATCCAGGAAGCTCAGTTGCAAATGAACATCTTCCTTACTTCAAGTGCTTGACTTCTCTTTGGAGAGGGTCGTTGGTCCATACCTGTGTGTTTATATAGCTGCTTGTTGAAAAGTAAGCTGAAGTCAACATGGCCTTTTTGCCATAAGCTGTGGACCTCCTCCAACATCAGTCACTCGTCATGGGAACAGCTCATACAGAATCATTTGCTTTGTGCACCAGGAAACCTGCTGAGTGAAAAACAACATTGGCAGTGAGCTGTAAATAATATTTTTCTACATTACTCAAGTGATAAAATATTTATTTTTTTCTGGCTATTGTTTTTTTTTTTTCATTTCAGAGTGATAGAGAAGTAAGTAGTTTGCAAACATAAACTATTTATAAGATGTTTCCTGTAATGAGAGAATGAAGCTCAGGAAATAGTCTTCATAATGTTATATAACATACTAGACACAGGGTCTAAAATTGGGAGCACTTACAGGTTTTCTTTATCTATTGCATCTTAGCAAGAACTACACAATCTTGGATTATTACTTGGATAATTTAGTTATTTAAAAATTGCTTTTCCCTGAACATAAATTTCTAGTTAATTGTGTGAAGGAAGTCCTTAAAATAGCTTCTGAAAGATCATTGTTTATTGAAAAATACAACATGATACTACTTTTGCATAAGTCACTTATCTAACTTGATTCATACGGTAGCAGATGCTTTCCGTGCCCTGGATGTCATTTCTGCTCATGTCTGATTTCAGCCACGCAGGGCTGGATGTTACCATACCCTCTACCAGCATCTGATCTCACAAACTGGGATTCTTCTGGGATTCTTCCCTCAGGGCTTATCAAAGTACCAGGCAGCCCTCAAGTATAGGAGACGTAATGGTCCCAAAGGACCCTCAGCCACTGGAGATGACAGTCCATGAGTAATGCTCCGGAGTGGCACTTGCAGGAGGAATGGTTCTGAGGTGTATTTTACAGATCTCATAGAGTGCCCAAAGGGGTCCCTGGGGCACCAAGCCCAGTTGCCCACCATGGACCCTCAAGACCGCACCCTTTATTGGCTTTTACCCCTGCCCCATTTCACTTTTCACAAATCCTCACTCCTGCTGCCTGGGATTGTCTCCCCAATAACCTACAGGCAGCCAAGTCCTTTTCTTAGGCTCTGTTTTGGGGGAAATTGAACAAGACACATGAATAGCCAATTTGGAAGAGATGGACATAGACATGAACTACATAAATTGGATTAACATTGAGATGTACATGTCATTGAATTGAAACATATACTACCTTGATTGCCAGATATAGCTGGTCATTTTCATATATCCTCCTGAATTACTTTATTTTCTAGAAAGTTGAAGAAAGCTTCATTACAATTCAAATGAGTGTATTTAAGAAGCATATTATGCTAAGTGTCCATATAATTTTGCCACTGCACTTGGCCATCAATATACAGAAACCTTCATGGGCATTTAACTGCCATGCTAAATGATTTTAGAAGTCTATAGTTTGGACATAGGAATCCTACTTCTGTATAAGTGCCCTATTCATTAAGGCGGTTATTTAAATATTTGTTTTAAAATCATATCATGAAAATGTACTACCTGGTATGCTCTAATTGGAAAATAAAAAATCCTCTGTTTGGAGCTTTAATGGGAGATTATTGAGGGTCGATTGTCCCAGAGAGGAGCTCAGTTTATCAGCTATGCAATCATGGAGAAATTACTTCACCTCACTTATCCATTTGGTTCCTGTCAGTGTCAAGGAGGTTAATGCTATCCATCTCACTGAACTTACTTTGAGTTCTAAAATTACATTGTGGTACAAGGAAAGCACGTGATAAGTTTTAGAAACTCAAACATAAATAACCAGAACATACTACTGTGTGAATAATATTTTTCTCATTCTCAGAGTCCTCCTTTTTAACCCTGGCTCATATGTTCCATGTATTTTGGTCATCCAAACAGAGCAATGCTGTGATATTGTCAATAACCTCTCATGTTAGTATAATTTAAAAAAAATGGTGAATGACCAACAGTACTTTTTAAAAAAACACTTTATTTTTTAGAGCAGTTTCAGGTTTACAACAAAATGAAGAGAAAATTACAGAGATTTCTTATATATCCTCTGCCCTTCCACATGGAGCGAGAGTACTTTTCATGTAAATATTTCCTAACCTATGTGAGTGTGAGTGGCAGTCTCAGGAGACAGCATAGGACTTTTGAGAATTTCTGCTTTAAGACATCTATGAATCTATGGTTTCTCTATAACCAGAAAGGCAAATGCATTAACAGAGAAACTGAGAAGGAATGCCTTTATTGTGTAAACTGATGTGATGCACTTTCAAGATGCTGTGTGGATGGATGATGCCCCTTCATGTGTCTGCCAACCTGTAGAGAAGTTGAGTAATGCTGCTTGTTCTTGAATGTTCTCCCAGTGTACTTAAATACACTTGAACACATTTTATAACTATTTTTTAAAGTTGTAAAAAATGTTCCTGTTGAAGCATCTTTTTAATTTCTGCATTGTGATCTATTTGTCTTCTGCTTTCACAGCCCTGTGAACAAGGACGCCGTATGAAGCGCATCCATGCTGTGGCTAACATCGGCACGGCACTCAATTTCCTTGAAGGAAGGAAGGTAAGAGAAACAGAACCAAAACACTTGAAGAAGAAGGTGTGGGCAACAGATGCTTTTAACATCGACCGTGGAGTAAAAACACTGCATGTAACCTACAGAGCATACACATGCAATATTATTGTAAAATGAGTTTAGATTTACAGAAAAGTGGCCAAAAAGGGTACAGATATTTCATTTCTATAATTCATTTAGTTTCCTTTAATTTAAGAACTTATACATAGTACATGTATGTATACATAGTACTATGTATACAATGATCAACATATGGAAATTCAAACTGGTGTGATACTGTTAACAGAAGCGTAGGCCTTAGTCTGATTTCTTCACTTCCCCCTGGTGTCTTATTTCTTTTCAGGAAGCAATCAACCACACACCTTGTATTTGATCCTTTTCCTCTTCCTCTCTATGGCAGTTTCTCATTCTTTCCTTGTCTTTCATAACTTTGACACTTTTGAGAACTGCTTGTCAGTTATTTTGAAGAATGCTTCTCCACTTCATGGTTATATCGAAGTTATACGTGTTTTGCAAGAATTCCAGGGAAGTGATGTTGTATTCTCCTCTATGCATCATATTAGAGGTTACAGGCTACTGATAGATCTTACTGCTGGTCACGTTGCTCTTCATCGATGGTAAGGGCATTTCCTGTATTTCTTTTCTGGTAAAATTTTTATTTTATATTATGTCTGAGAAATAACTTAGGGATATAACTGAGATTGTGCTAATATTCTTATTCTTAAACTTTGCTCACTAATTTTAGCATTGATTGCCTTCAGTAGTTATTTCTGTGCTGTTTACTTAGTGGTAATTTTATATTTCTCTCATTCTTTATACCTCTACTAACGGAAATTGTACTATAAGCAAAGATTTCCTTTTTTCCTCCATTTTATTCAATTATTTATTTTAGCATAAACTCATGGATATTTATTTTGTTCTGTAGTTTTAATTCAATACTATTGTTATTGTTAATTTGTTCAAATTGTTGGCCATTAAGTTTCTTTGGGCTGGCTCTTGTTTATCTTGTATTTTCCCAGCCCCAGTTCTAGAATCAGCTACTTCTCTAAGGAAGCTTTGATCCTTTTATTAGCAAATGGCATCATTTGGAAACCAAGATTTGGGTGTACTCATTGCTGCTGAGATTTCGTTGCTCCTAGTCCCTCTCAACAGACAAATATAGAAAATGTTCACTAGTCTGGGCCCCCACCCACCCCCCTCTCTTTCCCTCCCTCACTCCTCCCTCCTTCCCTCTCTAGGCATATATATATATATATATATATATGTATATATATATGCGCATATATAGGCATATGTGTGTATACACACACATAGTATATCTACATATAACACATAGTATACATAGATATACTATACTATATATGCACTAGTAGTTGAAACTGATACTTCTGATTTCAATTCAGTGCCACAAGATTTATTCTAGTGTCCCATGCTCATTTCTGCTTTCTTTTACAGTGAGACTCTGGCTCTCCTCTACAATATACCCACTTATTTTTCAGCCCTAGCATGCACATAAAATAGTTTCAGAATTGCTAACCCACAACCCTGTGAGAAACAGATTTACTGACTAGAGAGCAGCATTTCTGCGCAGTTCTTCTGGTCCTTAGCATTGCAATAGCCAGTCAAAGGCAGTTTCCCAAATTTACTTAGGTTACTTCTGTTCTTCCCATCCCATTTAGTGTGATGATGTTATTCATTTGAAAAAGAGTTCTATTCCATTTTGGATAACCTCCCCATACACACGCACACACACACACACACACACACACACACACACACACATTCTAGTTGATTATTTTGTTTTTATTTTGGGCAGTGAGATCATTACTATGATTCTAAGAGTAAAAGTTATACTTAGAGAAATGCCACTCCGTCATCCTTACTACTCCATTATCATTCCCTTCCTTTCACTCCCTTTCACTCTTCTAGGTCAATAGTCTCTCAAGTTTCGTATTTATCTTTTGCACAGGTGAGCAGATATGTCTTCACATACCCCCTCTTTTTCACATGAGGGAAGTGTACTGCAGGTGCACTTTTGTACTTGCTTTTTAGATTTAACAGCATGTCCTAGAAATCATCCAAATCAGTTCCGTTCATGGAGGTCTTCCTCATTCATCTTCATAGCTGCATAGTACCCCATGGGCTGGATGTGCCAGGGTTTATTTAACCACTCCCTTAAGAATGAGCAGTTACATTGTTTCTAATATTAATCAAACAGAAATAATGATGCAATTAATGTCATACATACTTCCATATTATTAAAAGTATACTTTCTGGTAAATTCCTAAAAGTGTGATTGCTGGGTCTAAATGTAAGTGTAAACATAGGTTTTTTTAGGCATTGCCTATTTTCCTTGAAAATGGTTTTACCAATACTCTTAGATTCAGCCTTTTGTGATTTGGGACCCCATCCTTACCACCTCATTTAACTTTGATTGCCTTCTTGAAGGCCATACTTCCAAATACGGTCACATTGTGAACTGGGGCTTCAATATACAAATTCGGGGCACACACGGCTCAATCCATCTGGTTTCTGGCTTGCAAAATCAAAATTTTCCAGATTATCTGGGTCAAGTACAGTGATCTAGTCCAGGGTTCTAGAACACTGACATACATCAGAACCACCTGGGGGGGGTTGTTGAAATAGATTCATAGTCTGCACTCCCTCAGCTTCTGGTTCAGCAGGTCTGGGGTAAAGTTCCGGATTCCGCATCCCTAACAAGGTCCCCGGTGATGTGTTTGCTGCTGCTCCGAGTTCACTTTGGGAACCACTGGTTCAGTATTCTTCTCTGGCTTTATTCAGTCATGTGATCCCATCCTCTTTCTGGCTTCTGGGAATGTTTCAGTCTCTTTGGATGTCTCCCTATTGCTCATCCACCTCCCAGGCTATTAAGAATTTATTGTGAGCTTAATAGGATTTTTCAAAGGAGAGGAAGTCAAAAGCAAACAAACCTGTGCTCTGTAATTCCATTGTGGAACCACAGTTTTTAGGAGAGAAAATAATGATTAAAAACATTTTCTCACAAGCTGAGCAAAATATCATTAGGTTCTATAAGTTGAATATATTAACTCCGTAGTATAGTTACAGCTGGGTAGATGTAGGAAAATCAACTTGAATTCAATCACATTTTTAAAAAGAATGATATACAAGGAAAAGGAAATGATGTGTCCTCTATGAAATGCATTACAGCCTCTCTCGGTTTCTGGGGGGGTGGGCTCCAGGATCCCAAAGATACCAAAGCCTAAGGATGCTCGTGTCCCTTATACAAAATGGCATGGCATTTGCATGTAACTGCACTCATCCTTGAGTATACTTTAAATCATCTCTAGATTACCTGCAATACCTAACACAATGTAAGTACCATGTAAATAGTTTATCGTATTGTTTAAGGAATAAGATAAGAAAAAAACGTCTGTGCATTCACTGCAAACCCACCCATCATGGGCCTAACTACATAGTACGTGTCCCCAACAACAGAACTTATGTTTTTAGAATATTTTTGATTGGTGGTTGGAACCCAAGGGTACAGAGGGTGACCTGTAATCTTATATTTGTTAAGACATGTTATAAATCTATGGTCCATGGATACTAAAATAAATGTGGAGAAAATTCCAGAGAAATTGTAAAAGAATCAAAATGATTATAAAAATTGCGATAGGTTCTGTTATAAAAGTTTAAAGCAACTTGAAGGTTCTTATTTTCCACAAACATATTATAAGTCTTATACAGGGCTGGGCTTCAAAGAAGTAGACACACAAGCTGACGGTCTATGTCAGTTCACAATTCTTTTCTGTCTCTGAAAATGATGTATAAAAGTTGCCAGGGAGACAAAATTCCATAAACGTGAATCAAATTACTTCTAATGCTTTTTATGCTGGCTTTTACACGACTCCTCTTAATGGATAACTAGCAAATTGAAACTAATTACTCAAGAGTAAAGTATTTGTGGGATGATTATGCATCTGGTAAATTTTTATTAAAGTAAACCTTTTTCAAAGTTCTGAACTTTATTATTAATAATAAAACAGCTCATGAAATTGTGGCTGAAAATTATTAAGCAAGGAGTTTGAGTAGTTTATTATTATTTTTTGTATTTGTTTAGGGATCATGAAAAGGTTGATGAGCAGTTCTAATTGTATACTATAGACATTGAGATAAAAATCCTTTTGCTAGGACTTAGGAAATAACATTGTTGATTGATGAGAAGGCTTTGAAATGACTAATTAGGAACAATTGTATGCAGATTAGCATGTGTCTTGAGTACTTTACAGTTATCGGTGCCCTAAAGTAGGGAAGGACACTAACAGTCTTTCTTCCACTTTACTCTTCCTTGGCTTTCCTTTGTCCTTAAAATGCATTCTCCAAATAATGCCATAAATTTCCTACCTACATTTTTATTCCCTTTGAACAAATACAGCTGATTTTCAAAGGTTGTTTATGTTTGTATATCATCTTCTCCCTTTGCTTTTCATGTCAGTCCGTGTACAGAGGATCACCGGTTAGTACAAATTTTAGAATGTTTAACCCCTGACTTTTATAGGTAAAAGAGAACCTAAGTTTCATGCTATTTGGTAACAAACTTCAAAGTAAGTGCATCTTCTTAAACTATTCGTCCCAGTTTAAGTTCCAGTCAAGTCCTGAATGTGAAGAATAACTTTTTTTTTCCTGTCTGGCACTTCGATGGTGATGAGTTGCATGATGTTCTGTTTTTTCAACTGAGAGTGTCTAATTTCATTTTGTAGTTAATTTTATTGTGTGCACCTAACGAATGTTCCTGAATTCCCCCCTGAAACCACGTGCTCGCTGTTTTCACCACGGCTCACTCCACTCCCTCGTGTGTGTCCCTGCACAGGCATGGCCATTCTTCCTGATGTCTGACAGAGTGCTCATTATTGCATAGTTAACTGGGTTAGATCTTCCAGTGCATCACTAGTACAGTTTTTCTTTTTAAACAGATTAAATTAGTCAACATTAACGCCACTGATATCGCTGATGGCCGACCCTCAATAGTCCTTGGACTGGTGTGGACCATTATTCTCTATTTCCAGGTATTGTGCCACAGCTCCCTTATCAGTTGATATAATGTCATGAGGGAAGTCACGGTGGACATTTGAATAATGCTGTCACTTGGCATACTTTTGGGATACATTCTCAAGCTGGCAGAAACCTGACCTCCACACATACATTGGTTTTTGGTAGCAGAATCCTCTTCTTCCCTGTAAAAGGTTATATACATGGAACTCCCCCAAGAAACTCTGGCATAGGTCCCCAGTAGGAAAAGTGGGGAGGACACAGCATGATATTGGAACAGGAAGTTCAGAAAATTTTTCTTTGGCCGCTGGAAGGGTGCTCCTCTATTCCTATTAGACATTAAGGGGTGAAATTAACTTGCCATTCCATCCAGAATAACAGTTCTAGCCTTCATGATTTTAGAGCAGTTTTAAGTTTATAGCAAAATTGAGCCCAAGGTACAGAGATTTCCTCCATAACCCAGCCCCACACGTGCATAGCCAACATCCATAACCCCATAACCAACATCCCTGATCAGACTGGTATATTTGTTACAGCTAAAGAATCTGTATTGACACAGCATTGTCATCTGAGGTCCGTAGTTTACATTAGGCTTTTTACATCTACTTTTGGTGTTGTGCACTCCATGGTTTGGGTAGCTATCAGGTTTTATTTATTAAGCCACATGCATTTACTGAGTGTCTATTACTGCATGAAAATTACCTCTTCACAGTTTTAGATGCAGCAGGAAGTACCAAGTGGAGTAAGATGTCAATCCTGTCCTTTAAGAACTTACATTTTGTTGGCAGTGTTAAGGGTATTAAGATAAACCACCCTCAGTGGGAAAAGTAAACATCTGGGAAAAGAGAACAAAGATAACTCCTCCGTCTTCCCCGATGATTTACTCACACGCAGATCGAGGAGCTGACAAGCAACCTGCCGCAGCTGCAGTCCCTGGCCAGCAGCACATCTTCTCTGGACAGCCTGGCCAGCTCGGAGACCGCCAGCCCCCCCAGCAAACGGAAGGTGGCCACCAAGATCCAAGGAAACGCTAAGAAGGCTTTGTTGAAGTGGGTTCAGTACACAGCGGCCAAGTAAGTACCAGGAGTGTGGACACGTTTGAAACCCTTGCATAACCTGAGTGATCAGTTTATCACTGTGTCCGACTTCCAATGGTTACAGCATTTGAAGAGGCGTTTGAAAGAGTGGCTCTGATTCAGGTCTTGTTTTGTTCTTCCCTTGAGTTAAAATATAAACACAAATCATCACTAATACTCTAGGAAAATGCTGGAATAAAGCCAAATCCTTCTTCACGTCTTTGGGCCTGATTAATTAAGTCATTTAATCCCTACACTATGATTAGTAGTATGAAGGCTAATTCTATTTAAGTCATTGTTTGGACTTTTGCTCCCATTAAAAAAAATATTTACATAAGTAAACTTGAGATTTAAACTTGATTATCTTTTTATGAGACTTGGGTTCATTTAATAATAATGTGAACTAAAGCTCACCGTTTGAAATATTATATTTGTAGTTATTTCCTGCAAGTTTCTAGCAATCTTGTTTTTTATTTTTTTTTCCTTTGGTTTCATCATGTATCTGGAATGTCAACTCCAGCTTTATGGATGGATAATTTGCTTCTAGTTTTGTTTGCTTCTAGGTAAAATAAATTTACATGTGTGTGCACATTTATGTGATAATTGTGGATAGAAAAGTACTACTCTAAAAAAGTACCTTCTCATAACAATTTCAGTATACAATTTTAACTGATCATACCAATATTTTGTGGAGAGGTGTGGTCAGTGGTAAGATGTCTTCACAAAGATGTTGTGCTTTCGTATGATTTTCTAAATGATATGTAAAATTAACTTACTTTCTATTTTGTTTTGGATGCCTAAATCAAATCTGAATCATATTCTTTATTTCTGGAAAATAATTGTAAACAAGTATTTACCATTATAAAATATGGAGCACTAAACATAGGGAGTTCTCTCTTTAAAGTACTTGGAAAGCAAAAATAAGGAGAGACAAGTGTAACGAAGATATAATTAGTGTCACAAATTTATATAGTTTTGTTTCATTTTTAAAGTGTGTTGGTGGTTCTCTAACTTGGGGTATATTTTTTAATCAAATTGCATTCAAAAATGTTTCCGAAAGCAAAGCTTTGTGGCTCCTGAGAGACCGTAGTAGAAATGAAACGGAAAGCCCCGCCCCCATTGCTGGTACGCCGTTTGCAGCCCACCCACAATGCGCATTACCAATGTGCTCTGCAGCTTAAGTGGACAAGGAGGAGGCTGGCACCACCGCGTGCTGTGGCTTTTGTCATGGTGCTGTTGTCATAAAACTTTGTGTTTAATGTGAGTTTTTATATAAAATTTTGAAAAATTTGAGTAGTAAACCAAAAACTGTTCCAGCAGCGTAAGAGAGCTAAGCCCCCACTCTGCCTCCTTTACCTTTTAACAGTTTCATGTGCTAACAGCATGGACTCTCAGAAATGGGAGCATGCCTTATTTTCAACTAAGAAAAAGAAAATAATTGTATCTCAGGACAAAATTAATAATATAAGCAAAGATATGTATATCAGATCCAGTCAAAATAACTTAGTAATATGTATTAGAGGTCAGAAATGCCCATAAGCTTCACATACTTCATCCCTTTTTGCATCTAAGATTCTTAAATGAGAGATTTGGACTAATACACCCTTTTCAGGAATGTCATCTATACTTTGATCTACTATGAGACAGAGTAGGATGTGTGTGTTCACAAACAGTAAATATAGAAGAAAATGTAGTGTAATGTTTTGAATTATTCCAACACAGTAAATCTTTAGAGGTACATTTTATATATTTATTTTTCAAATATGTCTAAAAACAACAAACAAGTTCAAGAAAATCAGAAAATGTATTACATAATGGATATTTATTAGCTAATTATTTATTTATATCCCACCTTATTTTGTTAAAAAAATATTTTGAGGTGGCTTACGAGACTCAGAGTGTGAAGTAAGAAAATATGGGCAAAGGGAAAATGTAGGCAGAAAAGTAAGATGAAGCCAGAGGCAAGTATACAAATGAATAGGTAACAGAACATTCTGTTGAGCCTGGGTAGACACTGGCCAGTATGTTGACTGAAAAACATTATATGTGTACTACCAAAGACAGAAACTCTGAGAGAACTAGGAAAAGATTCAAGATTACTTTACGAATACTGGAGTCTTACAAATTTTTTTTTATTATTTATTTAGGAATCCAATGATTAGATCAAGTGATATTATATTTGGGGTAATATATTTTATGCAAACTGAATGTACTTTGGTAAAACATTATTGAAAGGGAATCCTAAGTTTATGAGATAAAATTTAAGGGCATTTATCAACTTTTGATATTAATTGGTTTTATCAGTCAGATAGGTTTTATCTTACGATTCATAGAAATTTTGAGAACATTGTGTAAAAAAAGAGATTTGAGTGATGTTATTTCATTTAATGTTTATTACATTTTGTTCATGTATAACACAGTTTGCTTATCATTATTATTAAAAATGTTAGTTTTTCAATAAGTATGTTTTTATAATTGTATCCTTTTTTATTTTGCTAGACATTCTTACCTAGAATAGTTTTATTTAATATGTGATTAAAACTGAGTGACTCGATTACTGAAAAATGTAATATGGAAATCTTTAAGTATAGAACCAGAATTTTTACATCTCCTTACCCTCTAAAAATACTGTTCTGCTCAATTTTTCTCAAAACCAATGAACTGATATAGATAACCACATAGCATTGATTGCTAATGAGTGTTGGATTCTGCATGAGGCCTTGAGAAAAATGCATGTTTTGCATTCAGAATGTGACATTCTTCTTTTATTTTTTAATTTCACCAAGGCAGACTGGTATAGAAGTAAAGGACTTTGGCCGGAGTTGGAGAAATGGGATTGCCTTTCATTCAGTCATCCACGCTATTCGGCCAGAACTAGTGGACTTGGACAGGGTGAAAGGAAGATCTAACCA
Source organism: Anoura caudifer (assembly GCA_004027475.1). Lineage (NCBI taxonomy): Eukaryota > Metazoa > Chordata > Mammalia > Chiroptera > Phyllostomidae > Anoura > Anoura caudifer. The sequence goes on along the minus strand of PVKU01000647.1, from coordinate 394,673 downwards.
AGAAAACCTGGAGGAAGCTTTCACTATCGCCGAAACGGAACTGGGCATCCCCAGATTACTAGATCCTGAAGGTTCGTTCAATAATTGTCCACACAACTCGGTGGGTTTGTATGTTCTACACCCAGAAATTACAAATGACTTTCAAGACTCTCTGAGAGGCTAGAAAATTTGAGAAAAGCACAAATAAATAGTATCTTCCTGTACTAATTTCTTCTGGAAAAATATTTATTGCTACATTTGGGAGCAAAATATAGCTCTATCACTGCACACAACATTTTGACATTGGTGGCTCGGTGAGGTGAACTGTACTCGTTGTACTTGTGGGTGGAATGAAAGCTTTATGAGCGTGTGTTTGAGGGGGAGCCATGTCACTGGATAAAGGGACTATTGCATGTGTGTAACTCCAAAGAATCTGGAGAAAATAAAAGATTATTAGTAACCTAAGATCATATCTTTAAAACATCAGTTATTAAATACTTAGAAATGTTGATAACTATCCAGTGTTTTGGTTGTCAATCAGGAAAACTACACAAATGATTGACTAATATTTTTCACTGCAGTTGCTGGGGACCATTTTGGTAATGCTCTGAATTTGAAAACTTTTTAGAAATGGAGTTAACTCTTTCAAGTTTTCAAAAAGCAATTTTGAGGACTTTAATAAACTTTAATAAAATAAGCTGAGTGTTTGTTATATTGAAATAAAAGTGTCAAAGTGAATTTCCCAAAAGTTAGAGATAATTTCATATTTGGGTTGGCATGTATGGAAATTTTATTAATGAATGCGGAAGTGAAAATACAGTGTAAGTGAGTTATTTTGGAAGGTAAAACAGTGTCGAAGTGGACACACTGGTGTTTCCAGGAGTAAGTTACAGAGACTTACAGTTAGTCTCCCCTGAGATGGCGGAGCAGCCTGGTGATCCCTGGCCTTTTAGGAACCTGCTTTGGGCCCCTAGATTCACAAGGGGAGCCAGGGCTCCCCTCCTCGTTTCTGCACAAAAAGACCCAACAACACCCAGTGCACTTGGGGAAAGTCACACTCTTATCTCAGCCCTCAACTTCAGGGGATACGCCCAAGCTCAAATTTTTCCTGGAATGGGATGAGAGGAGAGTATAAATGGTTTCTTTGTATCCACTGAACCAGAGGAATGTAATATTTTCATCGATGATCAGAGAATGAGATGGCCCAAACCCAGGCTGACCCATGTAAGGTGACCCTTTATTTTCCCAGTAAGAACTTCCCTATCAAAAAGCTATTTAATCAACTTGAATGTATAAACTTTTAGGGATATAGATTAAACAGAATGAAATCTATTATAATAATTATTTTGTGATTTAGTTACATATATACTTAAAAGTATATATGTACTCATGTATTAAATGTTGTTTTCTTTCTACTTTCACATTTTGTAAGTGTTACTCATTCTTCACAGTGCATCTTCTATATCAGTGGTCTTGTCCTTTCTAAAAACACCATTGGGCATCTTACAGATTCCAGACTACATTTATCTTTGTTTCTTTTTAAGTTGTTTAAGTTGCACCTTTTTAGATCCCACATTGATAGGCCTGGGAAATTATATCTCAAAGCATAAGGAACATCACAAAATATTAGGGCAGTTTTATATTTCCATTTTGATTTTTTTGTTTCTTTTGTTTTATTTTTTTTGCTCTGTAGGTACACATTTTATATTTTTAATCTCCAAAATATGATCACTTCTTTCATTTATTTTAAAAAGAATATTTAAAACACTTTTTATAACATTCAACACCTTTTATTCATAGTCCTACCCCATGCATAATTATTAAATTTATATGAATATCTTTGCCCGATTTTTGCTAATTTGATTAGGTAAACATTTATAAACTTAACATGACAATGACTGGAATCTTTCTAGGTTCTGTGTCTCCTTCAAAAAGTACTTCATTGTTTGAAGTACAGTAATTTAGAGAGAATGCTTAACAATGGAAAGGCTTTCTAAGGAATTGAATGCATGGCATCTTCCTTTTTTCTAAAGCAAAATTTGTAGGATTTGGGGGGATATATATTTGGCCATACAGAGTTACACAAGCTTTACAGTCACTTGTTAGTTGATGTCACACCAGTGTTTCAAACACTGCCTGCTTGCTGCAGTTCTGAAATTTACCTAGTATTTGTATTTCATTAACCAGACCGAATGTCTGAATAGCCATATAGTATCTCAGGTTTTTGATCAATTAATGTTGAGATTTAGATGAAGCAAATACTACATTCCTAAAGCTCTTAGTTAATGTGTCATCTTTGCGAATTATAAAATTTCCACCATGCGTCATTCAGACAACAATTGTCTCCTGCCCCCCTCACAAAATCTCTAAGTACAGCCCTTATTATCCTTCTTCCTTTGGGACAGTGTCCGTGATATACTGGCTAGATTTCAAAACTGTATTACCGTAATATAATGTGAACTAATGTATTCACACTTGGTTTTGGTTTTCCCAGATGTGGATGTAGATAAGCCAGATGAGAAGTCTATCATGACCTATGTCGCCCAGTTTCTGAAACATTATCCCGACATCCACGACACAGGCCCTGATGGGCTAGAGACTGATGTAAGTGTTCATGTATCTTCAAGCACTGATATGCACTCAACAAAAGGGATTTGGATTTTGAAGCATGCTGTTCCCCCCCCCCCAAAAAAAATTGTAATGCATTTGAATATGAGAACAACTGAGCAAAGAATAGATATCACTGATTTTTGGAGGTTATTTATTACAGGGAGAGATTTCTCAAGTTTATATGTTGGCTATGATAGAGAAAACATTTTTAATAAATGCTAGGTATGCAATACTGATGAATTAAAATTGAGACAAGATATTGGTATTGGGAAACTCCACTTCAGAGTTTTTAGGATGGAAGTGATTTCATTCCCACCCCTAATTTGTGTATCCAGGTCTTGAGCCCCCTCGTCCTGCTCAATCTGATGAAAATGAACTTCAACTTTCAGATTTCTTTATATAAATTGCTGCTCACATCACACAAGGCAAATTTATAAAAGTTCTAATTACTCACTGTGGTTAGGTTCTTTAGCCTTTCAATAGTTTAAGTAATATTTACATTTTTTCATACTGCTCAAATGACATGCTCATTGCAATGAAAAAATTGGAGAAAAGAAATTATCTCTAGTTGACCTTCTAGAGAGAACATATTCTAGAAAAACAATGATGTGTTGGTGTGAGTCCAAACATTTGTATGTACAAACACATAATATTTTAACAGAAATAGAACCATAGTATACATACAATTATTTCATTTTAATTTAATTTTACTGTTGTTCAAATACAGTTGGCTCTATTTTCCTGCCACCACTTCCCCCCCCACCCCCACTTCCCAACCTCAGTCCTACCCCATTTGGCTTCATTGTACAAAACTTTTCCATGGCATTCTCTCCAGATCACCATATATGTGTACAGTAATTTCTTTATTCAATCTTAATTTTTAGAAATTTCTGATTTTTTTTTTGCTGATATAATAAGTGATGCTTTATGAACAATTTTGCAATAAAGCACTGTTTTACAGTTCTTTCTTAGAAGTGTATTTCCTAGACTAAAGAACTTACAGATTTTGAATGCTTTTTAAACAATTGTCCCCATCATTCTCCCCCTGCCCTGCCCACTTCACCTCTCCCACATTTGGTCCTCACCCCCACCCCTGCATTGTCTTTGTCCGTGGGTCCTTGACATCTGTTCCTTGACTTGACTGAAGCTTCCCCATTTTTCCAGTTATCCTCCTCCCCCCTCCCCTCTGGTCACTGTCAGTTTGTTCTATATTTCCATGTCTCTGGTTTTGCTCACTTGATTGTTTTGTTGATTAGGCTCCACTTATATGTGATATCATATGGTGATTTTCTGTTTTCACATCACTTGTAGGAAAGTTTGTCCCATTTTACACTCCAGTCAGCAAGCCTGTTTTCCCAGTCTTCAATAACGATGGATGTTACCATTCTCCTAATTTGTTAAAAGTAATAGTTTTTACTATAGACAGCTAGATTTGCTGTTGTGTTTATAATTAATTATAAGGCAAAATGACACCAGGGAAAATAATAAATGGAATTTTTTAAATGGGTTAAAACCATCTTTCCATGTTCACTGCATAGTTTCATTTAGAGAGTTTTCAGGGAAATTCGAGATTACAATGAAGAGCAACAGGGAAAACAAGAAATCAAATAAAATAGGCTGTCTAAATAAACTTAGAAACAGGTTTAAGAGAGACAAAGGAAGGCCAGGGGAACATACCCCAGAGTTTTCCAATAGGAGAAGGCATTGCACAAATAGAAATCAGTGACTTCCTAAAAGAATTAAGAAAAAACCCCATAACTGCTATATCCTAGGTTGCTTGGATGAAGTTAATCCAGCATTAAGGGATGCTGCTGTGTAAATAAGAAACTCTGAATAAAGCATAGTAGGAAATACAGCATAGAGAAAATCAGCTTCCTATCTGATTCTTATATCAAATGTTTCTATATTATTACCCAGGCGGACTTATTTCTGATCTGGGTTTGGCATTTGTACGGTTTTAATTTCTCTGTCATTGGTCATCTCCCCAGATGAGTAAATTCGGTGGCTGAAAAGCCTGAATGACGAAAGAGCATGCTTTCCTGATGCTCGTGAACAGGAATTTCAAGCAAAACCCATGGAGATTTGAAACACTACTGCCAACATTAGCTTTGTTAATGCACGTACTAAAGAGGCTTGGTCACTCTGATGTTAATCTCACTATATCCAGGAATTAAATTCCGATGGTTCCTTTAAACATTCCCTCTATCCCTTCCCTAAAAATAGGATGCAAATGAATTCTTCAGTGTTATTTCAAAAATTAATTTTGAGAAGAATATATTACAAACATTGCCCTTTTTAATGTGGCATGTTTTGAATGTTTGTGCAGCCATTTTATTTCATTATTATTTTTAAATCATTTTTATTGTTATTCTATTACAGTTATCCCAAATTTTCCCCCTTTGCCCACCTCCACCCAGCCCACCAGAGGGGTGGGGGAAGGGGATAATGGTGGAAAGAGGGGGAAGGGACCAGACAAAGAACACGTATGCATTCATGTATGACCCATGGACAGGGACAACAGGGTGGGGATGACTGCAACATCTGCAATGTGGCACTGGCAATGTCAGGCATAACTATCTAAAATGACTACTTTGAATAAAAAATTACATTTTTATGATGTAAGGCCTATGCTCAATGAAGCTAAAGGGCCACCTAATTCTATCCTGTGAACTGTTAAGATTTCATAGACTATATCAACTGGGGTCGTTGATGCCATCACCTCAGATACTCAGGATTTGTCTGTACAGACCTTGGTAAATAGTTCTTTTAATTCATTTTTAAAATATCTGCATCAACATATCTTCCAGGCTTCCATTTTTTTATGTATTTGATGTCTGTCCTCTTTATAAATTTATTAAAATTAGATATTTAAATTAGGTACCACTTTAAATCAGATTTTCTTATTGGACATAAACACACTATGCTTTTCTTGCTTCAGTCAATAAAACAGAGAAAGAAACTTTTTCCCGAAAGGTATTCCCAGATAATCAGCCCTCAGTAGTAAATGAAGTAGACCTGTTGACCCATCTGTCTCACCTGTTAAATGTTCAGTTACTTATCACTCATTCCCTCTCCTATTGCCACAAATACTACTGACTGCTCTCAGAAGCACCGCACAGTCTTAATTGTGGTTATAGGGACAGAGAAATGCATATTATGATCGCAATTACAGAGAATACCATGAATCCACATGCCTTTTCTTTACATTGTTCTTTTAAAGTGTTTCATATTTCAAGACGTTACTAAAATGCATGTATTGCCACATATAACTATTACAAATTAAAATGAAATCATCAATGCTAGAATATCACATTGCCTTACTGGATTCAAATACTTTGATTCTTTCAAAAGTTATGAAAGCATCTTAACGTAACTATACCCTTAAAATTATTATCTCTTTATTTATAGGCAGGTGCTCCTCCACTGTTTTTTTCTTTCATTTGTTTCCTATATAATTTTTGTCCCTGATTTATATTACTTTTCTATATATTATCTTTTCATATTGTTAGGAAATATTTCCAGGTTTCCCATCTTTTGCAAATTTTATCCACAATCTTAAGGTAAGATTTAAGTAATCTTGAATTAGTGACCTCTTTCAAACATCCTGCATTCTGCAGCTTGTTAGCCATTCCTTTGCATGTACTTGTCTTTATAAACAGTTTTCTTTTAATACCTTAATTCTGTTCTTTCCTTTCCCTTTCTATTAGAAAAAATAACATATGTAATTGCTATTAAATGTCAGTAACAGTCTGAGCCACTCACATGGGCTTTCCCATTAATACTTAATTATATGATGATATCAATTAATTTTAATGACAACTAATAGCACTAATTAAAGGGAGAATTTACAATGACAATATTTATTTTTATTATATTTGAAATGGAAAGTAAAAGTGAAGTTAAGGGCTTATTTATTATATTTAAAATGATTACGCAGGAGGTCACTAATTGAAATGGGTAAGTCATTAATTGAAATTAATAATTCAGTTAATTTATAACACTGAGTTAATTACATGTCTTCCACTCAGTATTGGCTCACGTGGTTTCATAAACTTCATGATGCGGTAAGCACTCAGAAACATGTGTAGAATTAATGATTATGAATTCTTTCCCACATCCCAGTTATCCTGTACCTCAATTTTCTCACCTTTTTACATTCCACCTAGGCCCGATTTGAAGAATCTATCAACGCAATGGGCTCTATGGCAAAATCACAATAAAAAATCAGACATAACTGATTTCAGATCAGTTGTTACCTTAACTTTTTATTTCAGGTATACCAAGAGCATTTTGTGCCTCTGAGCTCGTAAAAATACTTCATTAGAGCTTTTATGAGCACGAAAGTTAACTGAAAATAAAACCTGTGCCTCAATCGTAGTCACTGTTCATTCAGAGGAACTCTCGTGAGAGGCGCTACCATTTCAGAGCCCTGGGCTCCCATTCCATTTATTTCTCTATGTTACTAGTCATTTATTCTGCGATTGTATATTGAGTGATGCAGGGTGCCAGACACTGTGTTAGACTGGAGTGAAAAAAAGATACCTAAGTGTTTATATGTGGGGGAAAAGAGACAACTCAGTGGATGATAAAATAGTACATTTGGGGTAACTATTTGAGCTCAGGCTGTTACAGGATCATAGAGGAGTGTTATCAAAATGTGGTCCCTAGACTAGCAACATCAAAGTCATCTGGAAACTTGTTAGAACTACAAATTCTCAGCCTTCACCCTAGATCTACTGAGCCAGAAAATTTGAGGGTGGTATCCGGAAATCTGTTTTCACAAGCTCTCCAGATGATCCCAGTTTGAAATCTCCTGGCATAGACTTTTGGGTTAGAAAGAAGCTTCTGGGTCAGAGAAGGCTGTGCATGAGCTGAGCTCTAAAGCAGGCATACTCTAGGGGAACAGGTTCCCTGCAGAGGAGGTTGCCTTGCAAGACTAGAAGGTGAGACAGGGCGTGAAGCATGACAGCACTCGGTGCCGATCTCCGTCCGTACCAGGTGTGCTATAAAGATTATGTCCATGGTCCCCGATCCGTGGAACATGTATGTGATGACTCCTCAGGTGATGGTGCAACAGTGGAGAGGTTAAAAACAAAGAAAAAAAGACATGTGCCCCAAGTCCCAGAGTTGATCCATGTCAGAACCAGAATCTGGAATCCTGTCGCCTGCCTCCATAGCCAGCACTCCCTGCTCTGCCACTTCACCTTTTGACAGGGACAGTTTTCTCTGTCACAGAGCTATGATCATCAAGTGGTATGCTGTAGTTGAAAGCTATTTTGAAGTGCCAAAAAAATCATGTTACATATGTTTCTGATTACTTTGGCATTCTTACCAGATAAGAAATCTTGATGAAAAGTTAGGATATTTTCACTAATTCAGTGCTAGAATGGCTCCTGTTATCATTTGTGGAAATAGCATGCACATTGCTGTTTTTTTTTTTCATTTTCAAGATGAAGGTGGTGTCCTGTATGCATTTATTCAGCATATAATTGAGTAAACATCTCATAGGTTCCACGCTGCCAGGGTCTAGAACTATCACATGGAACAAGATAAATGTGTTTTGTGTTCACATGGAGATTATAACACCGAATGATATTTTTCAACAATAGTCTGTTGTTATTGTGATTGATGTTACTGTACTTGGATGCTATTGTGACTGCTGCTTTTTGAATTTGGTCAAAATTGATCTCATCCACAACAACAGCTCTCTGGGTTGCCAGTGGCCTTGGGTTTAGAAGCAAGTGCAAGCCTTGTTTCTACTTCTATCCCAGCTGTTGCCCTGAGTAATTCCTTTACTTAGGACACCCCCCTCTTGCAGACATTCTCTTAATCAAATTAGTGTTTTTTGAGAAAAAAAATAGAGATAGATAATTTTAGTATCCAAAGGTAGGTTAAAGTAATTTTACTGAATTAATTCTTGTTTTTTACTGTTCATAAGGAGTGAAAGTGAGTAGAGAGAAAAATTTTCAGAGACAATTGAAACTTATTAAATATTAACTCTTTTCTAGGATTGGTCAGGTATTAATCAGCAATTAAATGATGAAATGCACAGTTACTAATAAAATTGTAATGTCTGCTGGTTTCTAGAGAGAAGACGGGCTAATTCTGAAGGAAACAAAGGTTTGGATAGAACAGTTTGAAAGAGATTTGACAAGGGCACAGATGACAGAATCAAATTTGCAGGATAAATATCAGGTAATTTATGAAAAAGGGATTTCAGTTGCTAAAGCCTTTTCGTGAGTAAGATTTATATATGTCATTTCTCTATGTTTGATCTTTCCAATGATAATAATGAAAAAGTCTGTAAAGAAATGAGGTGCATTATCTTGTTTGCATGTCATTTAATAATTGTATTCCCAGGTAAATAAGTAGTTTTAAATTGTCTGGGTTCACACTTATATGTAGCTCCAAGGCTTCATAACTTTTCCAGACCTCAGAGTTCTATAAACGACCCTGAAGAACAAATATCTAGTTCTTGTTTTTACAAAACTTATAATTTTGTAGATGTCATATAACAACAACAAAAACAGTCCACCAAATAAATGGCTTTAGTGCCAAATTGGAAGTCACTATGGAATAAGCTGAACTGAAGAAAGGGTTGCACCATGAATATTTGGAGTGGGCCCATGGATGGGATCAGTTTCTATGGTGATCTGCCCAGTTCAAAACTACTAAAATCCAGTTGAGACCAGGGGGTGGTTGTTTCTCCAGTCTAATGACATTGTTATTGACTGGATTTTGGCTTCCAATTTCTATTTCCAGGACACAAAATCATAAAACAAATTTTCCCATTAAATTGTCATTTATTCTATGCAGCACTGACATTTTCTCCCTATTTAAAATAACATTGCATTTTAGTAGCAAAGCTATAATATTTTCTAGTCTGTATTATATTTCAATCATTTTTAAACTTTATTTTTTATTGTTGACACTTTTACAGATGATCCCCTTTTCGCACCTGCATCTTTCATTTTTGCTACATGAAAGGTAGCATAATGCAACTCAACATGACAAACCATAAAAAATTTAGTATTGCATTGTTGTGCGATTTCGTATAGTCGTATCTATAAAGCATGCTTGCATTCAGATGGATGATGCCATCAACATGGTATTTGATGAACTTGGCAAAGTGCACAACATGTGTTTATATGCAGTATATGTTTTTTTTTTTTTGCTTTGAAATTCAATGTAATATTTTTCCCCCAAAATACAATTTTCTGGGATAAGCCCCACTAAAAAAAAAATGTTAAACCAGTGAATTGAGAATAGAAATGCAAGGACAGAGTGAATATACTTATTTAGTCCATTAGTGAGTTTTAGTTTTAGCATAAATTGTCAAAAACTAAATTGCAAGTTGTAGAGTTACCTGTTCTACAGATATTGTTTTATACAAGAGAACCAAAAGATTAGAAAGTATAAAACGGAAATGCTCCTTTTGGACCATATATGATCACGAGTTTCGTAAAACAGGGTGAGGGATCATCTGAAATCTGAACACGGGGAACATTCTCTTTTGTGTGTGGGTTTATTGTGCCATCAACATTATCTCTTTCTACTTTCCAATCAATGGTGCATTTTTCAGTTTTCTCAGCATAGAACTTTGTGGAATAAAATTGAAGACTGATTTTCTATTTGGGTACTTTTAATTACATTAAGTTAGAGGATTGGGAGGTAACTGTGGTGAAATATTTATTCAGCATCTCCCCTCAGTGTGCCTCCTGAGGATTCACACATTTGTTTACTCTCTGAGACTGAGAAATTCTTTCAGATGTGCTCTCTGTTATGTTCTATAGAGCCATCCTCAGGCTCTTTAACATAACTGCATGTATTAGTGGTATTGTCACTTCACATTTGGGCTGGGAGTCGTATTTTAGGATGCGTTAATTTCATACAAAACGTAGGGGAGAAGGTGTGTAGAGAGCATTTAGTGAGAGCTGGGGTCATTTTGAGAGCATGATGAGCGGTAGCTGTGATTAGTATCGTGTCGGTCTCTGTTATTATTGACAACATATATCAAGGATTATCCAAATATGAGAGGTTGTTATTTAGGAAGTGTGGCTTCCTTTGCCATTGCTTTTTTTGACTCATTGCCATGTTGTTACTGTTTTTCCTCCCTTAGTCATTTAAGCACTTCAGAGTTCAATACGAGATAAAAAGGAAACAGATTGAACACTTAATGCAACCATTACATAAAGATGGTAAATTGTCACTTGACCAAGCATTGATAAAACAGTCCTGGGATAGAGTGTCCTCCAGGGTAAGTTCTCCCACAATTAATTTCTTGACTGTGTAATTGAGTCAAGAATATTTTCCGTCATTCCTTTCTATGCAGTCATGTTGTGGCTGGCCCTCCTGCCTCTGTCTGAGGTAGGGAAAGCTTAACTGTGGCAGCATCTTTGTCCTTTAAGCTAATGAAAGTGCTTATATAAGAACTGTTTTCCTGCCTTGCCTGCCCTACCTGTGAGGCCACCGTGGGCCAGATGACAGGCTGAAATCTTGGACAGCCATCTGGGTCACTTCTCACTTTGCACAAGTTAACTCTGGGATTTTCAGGACTGGAGCCTTCACATCGCCTCCCTTTTCCATAATCATGTTTCATTAACAGTTAATAATCTTCCTGTATTCACATTCATTTTCATATTCTTTAATTTGGCCTATCTTCTTATCTGGTCTTCCAGGAACCTGAAGGAAAACTGGCCAGTAACTTTAATGTTAATACTTTGCAAACTTAAAGACCAAGATCTCCAAACCTCAGACATTTCTATAACTAATTGGAATATTTGCCTTGAACTTGCTGTATTTTGTCATTTTTATAATCTATTTTTTTCCAATACACTCTAGCAAAGAATAGCTTGGTTTCCAAGCACCTTACCCCATTCTTCTTGGCATTTCATCAAGCTGGGAAGTGGTGCTTGAGAACTGAATAAAGTGGAAGACACCAATATGGGTAGAGAAATGTGTTGTTACAATAAGTCTCCTGAATACGTGTCTTCCTCTGGAGATGTCTTAGATGACCTTGATTTTCTGGACCTCTCCTGCGGGACGAACACATGAGCTGGTGCATAAATTCCCACATGCCGACTTGTCAGCTACCCGGGCCCTTCCCTGTCAGCAAGAGCCAAACTGGAAGTCAGTGGGTGCTTTCTGCTCTTCCTATAAGAGGAAAACAGCTTAAGTTCCTAGTAATAGTGTTTTGCATCTCAGATGTATTTTGTTTCCTAGAAATTTGCTTGCTACTGTAATTTCCTCCCCATTCTCAAAGCATCAGACACAGAACACAGATAATTTCTTACCTGATATTTATGAAATTAACCTGAAATTAATAACAAAGTTTTATGTAGGCTTTAAAATCCTATGGGGGAATTTCAGGAACGGCCTTTTGAATGAGAGCTAATTCTGTTTTTCCACTTTTGTATTTCAGCTCTTTGATTGGCACATACAGCTTGATAAATCGCTCCCTGCCCCTCTGGGCACTATAGGTGCCTGGTTGTACAGAGCAGAGGTGGCCCTGAGGGAGGAAATAACCATTCAGCAGGTCCATGAGGAAACGGCCAACACAATACAACGGAAACGTGAGCAACACAAGGTAAATATTTGGATCCAGAGAGCATCCAGCATAACTTCAGGCATAATGTGGTCTGGAGGCGTGGCCTGTTTAGAACTTGCACTGACACGGGCCTCCCAGGCGTCTGTTTGTACCGACCCACAGATGTTACGCCTTCTTAGAAGTTCTCTGAGCTGCGTGTGTCTTCTATACTTGTTAATCCAGTGGAATTATTTCCTGAGATACCTTCCAATAGCTCTGTGGTACTATTTCATCTGCAGGTATCTTGATTATTTCTGTTGCTATGTTATTTTCCAAAAGATAAGCCCACAGACTATACGCATTTACACAATAATGTAATTGGCCATTGGCTCCAGACCGCATTCCTGCCTCTATTTTCAAAGGAAGGCAAGCCAAGTCCTCAGGTGCTGAGGTGGAGTAGAGGTGGTGCAGGCGGTGGCATCAGGAATGGTGGCCTTTGGCCTTGGTGACCGCTTAGCCATTGGTGACTTTTTGTAGCTTATTGTCTGGTCAGTTGTGCTTGGTATCCATTCTAACACCTCCTCTTTGCGTCTTGCAATAGGTAAGATGTAACTAAAAGTGCTGTTTTCGTTGATAGAGTCCTGCATCCTATGCAGTTGAGTTTGTGTGTCTTGTTAACTGTCTCAGGGGAGGGTTACTGAAAATGTGGAAAACAAACTGACAAGGAGAGACTTCTACTCCTGACCACATATGTGCAATTGATAGCTCATGCATGTTTTCTGCAATACTATTGGTATTTTTTTAATTCCGCCAAGAAAATGGACTGTCATATATTCCAGAGTAGATTATAAAGCCAGCTCGTCACAGATTCCGTTGCATGCCCCTCTGAATGTCACTTTTGGAACCAGAGACATAGAGATGTCATGGGATTTCAGCTCCCGGCCCCTTCAGCTCATCTCACCAAACCAAGACTGGCTCTCCCACCAAGGCTGACAGCAGGGTCTCGTGATCCTAGGCAACTAGTCAGGGTCCTGCTGCCATTTATTCTTGGCCCTTCTTCATTTGTCATCAGTTCCTTCAGACACTTTTATTGCACAGATTATCTCTTAGTCTTCTTTCCTTTCCAACACACACACACACACACACACACACACACACACACACACACACACACCCCATTTCCCAGAAACTGCCTCTTGGCAGAGAGTATGACTTTTGGGGTTTGTTCCATCCTTAGAGATGCACGTACATAAAATCCGGGCCTGCTGGTTGGTACTTTCAATCTCTGAAGATGCAGGATAAGAGATTAAGCCACAAGAATTTCCTGGGTTTGAGCCAAAGGCAGCTTTCTCCGAAGCATAGAAAAGCCTGGACCATGTCCATGATGAGATTCCCAGCATACGGAAAGTAAGAGACAATGCTGAAACAGGCTGCGCAGACAATACCACTGTAACAAATGAGCAGTTCACCCTAAGTACAATTCAAAAATTCGTCTTCGTGCAAATCACATAACAAAGCAATGCTTAGCCAATGTGAATGTTTCCTATGAAAGAAGTCACCTTGGAGTTTTAATCAAACATAAGATGCATATCGGTTGTGAGGCAGATGTGTCAGTTTAGCCAATATGCACTGAGAACCTTCTACATACCAGTTCTTGGCCCCCAGGGGGTTGGTGGAGGTGCCTCCAATCTAGGTGTTTGAGAAACAGCATGTGTTTGTTTATCTAATAGACTTACATCCGATTGAAATGCTCCACCAAAGAGAAAATGTCCAACAATATTAACTGTACTGTTTACTAGGTAGTGAGATGTAGCAGAAATACTGATTCCAGGTACACTGTAGGCAGCATCAGCCCCGATGGGGAATGAATTCAAATCGGATGGCATGCTGTTATGGTGTCTAAGTGAGTATATGATTCGAGCCTGACTCTTCTGGCTCCATGGCGAGAGAGAGACCGTGTGCCAGCCACTAGGTGTAAGCCAGAAGCATCTCTCTGCCCAAATGCAGTAAACAACCATAGAAAGCAGGAAAGCAGTAGAACGGGGAGAACAAGAGGAGCAGGAGTCAGAGATAAAGGTTATCTGAAACGAAAACCAGAAAGGACTAGGCTGAAGGAGAGGGAATGGAATGAGGAGACACTAGGAAGTGAGCAGAGGCAGGTAGGGGCTAAGATGAGGTTCGAGGCAACTCTCCAGAATGATCTATTTACTGAAGTGGTAGGAACTTCTACTGGGCCGGGGCACAGGTACTTAAAGCCGTGGAGTCATAAAACAATGTAATTGTCAATTATAATATCAATTCTCATTCATTCAAAATATATTTATTAGGTGTCTATAATAAACTGAGCTTTGAGGATGTGAGAAATGTGGATCATGATTAAGATAACTCAAATTATGGATTTTCTCAATAGCAGAAAAATCAGCCCATCAGTTAGCTATCATTACTCTGCTCTGATATATTGGGCTCACTTGAAAATGCCATAAATTGATAAAAGCACAATATAGGACTCATTAATGTATGAGCAAGAGTGGTTGGGAATATTGTCTTCACACCCCAATTGAAAAGGAATTAAGGCTCATGCCATGAAAACTTAAATATGCTACCAGGGTCCAGAATTCTTGATTTTGTCCATTCTTCTCACTTCTTAATATACCTCATCACATTACATTCTCATTACTTAATTCATAAGCAGTTTTCGAAAATGGAATTCAGATAAATTTTTAAATACATTTTTTCAAGGAGTTCACTTATCTTTCTACCAATTTTTAATTAAAAAAAAATAAACTTACAGGTAGATAGAAGCATACTCTGGAAAACAAGGCATACCTCTATTATCTTTTTTATTTTTCAGGTCCCTAATGCTCAGGTATCTTGAAAAATAACAATAATCTTAGCTTATACTTGCGAATTTAGCCATGTTTCAGTCCTAAGTACTTAATTTTGCCAAGCACTTGACATTCAGGGTACGAAACAGGTATTATTCTCACTTTACAGGTAAGTGAACTTTAGGCAGGGAAAGGTTATGTGCCTTGCCCAAGGTCACATAGTTGATATTTCAGGTGTTTTTAAGCACTAAGCTTAAAATGTGCCCACAAAACTATTGCATATAATACATGCAGAGTGACTAAATGTTAGTTTTTTTAGTAGTATTGCTTTGCCAAAGTAAGGCTTTCAGTCTTGAGGAATCATGAGAATAGCCATCAGACTCTGACTGGCCTTACTGCAGTTATCAACCCCACCTGGGTCACTTTCCTTCCTTTCCTGAAGATTTTATTCCCTGATGACAGCACAAGCCATTATTTTTAATAACTTCGGGAACCTGTAGATGGTTTTTCCCAAACCCTGGTCTCCTAATTTCTCAGTTTCCTGGTCTCCTCCCTCTGAGCGATCCTGATGCACACCTTATCCTAGGCACTCACTGCCCAGGCGTAGTCTCCTTGTCGTCGTCACCAGTAACTGAAACCTCTCCACAGTCTCCTTCTCAAGCGTCTGACTGCCCAACCAAAGCTGCCCAGATCCCAAGTCTTCCTTTCCTCTGTGCTCTATAATCCATTCATCTGCTATTTTACTGCCCTGCATCCTCCTCATGCCATCACTTAGTTCTCTTTGTTCTCTGTTTAAATTCAAGGCTCAATCGTTCAAATCACCTCTCCCTTGTACACACCCTCACTGCCTTGTCCAGGTCTTACTTTGCCCTTCTCTCCAGGTAAAGCACAACGCTGGTTAAAGCCCACTCTCTGCCTAGTTCCTGCCCCCACAGATGCAGCTGGCTGTGGCTGGAGAAAAACACACACCCAGGCATGATGACTAACCCAAGTGGGCCCTTAATGCTGCCTGGCGTGCCAAAGGTATTTCCCGACTCCATTCCCTCTCCATTCCTGGGACAACTATTTCATACCTTATCTCCTCAAGCCTTCCACACCTCCTCCCCCATCCTTACTCTTAGCCGATGACAGGGCTTCCTATTTCTCTGGGAAAATAGAAGCAATCAAAAAAGAATTTCCGCAAGCTCCCACGACCAGAGCATCCCACCCACGTGCATCTGTGCTCCAATACTCCGTCTTCCCTTCTGTTACTATGGATGGACCATCTGTGCTCCGAGTGAAGGCCAGCCCCGCCACACATGCACTGCACCCATCCGCCCTCTCTTCTTCAAAGGACAATGCCTGTAGTTCCCTCCTTCTTTACTTTTTCTCTCTCTTTGCTGTTTCCTCCCCACGTAAAGTATGCTGCTAGTTCTCTCACCTTACCTAAGTCTCTTTCTTATAACTATACTTCCTTCCAACTACTATCCATTTTTCCTCTTTCCCTTTACAACAGCAAAACCCTTGGTAAGAGTCATCTATGCTTTCATTTTGGTTTCAAAACACTCTTGCCCGGTCCTTCCTAGAGCCCGTTCCAGCCAGGTTTTCCCTAATAATGCTGTCATCGCAAGGAGGGCTCTCCTTGACCCTCACACAATGGCCTCATCTTACCTCTTCTATTGGAATAATCTCGCGTGGTTATCCTTTTACCCTTGACACACTTTCTTCATTTAGTTTCCTAGTTTTCTTTCTCCTCCTTGGCCTCTGCCTTTCTAGTATTTCCACAAATATTTAGTATGTGCCAAGCAGTATTCTAGGCATTTGTGATATGCCCATAAGCAAAATTATGTAACTTAAGTTCTAGTGGGAGGAGGAAGATAAGAAATATTAAGCATAACAAATAAATGTTAGATTAGAAGCTTAAAGGACAGGAAGTGTTAAACAGTGTTGCATTTTTAAGTAGGGTAGTCAGTGAAACCTCAGTAAAATGATGACATCAACAGGCAAGCATGTTTCCACCTCCAAGCCTTTGCCCTTGCCCTCGTTCTGGAATGTTCTCTCCCCTTGACTTAAAACATTCTCCCACTGATATTCCCATCATGTGCCTCTTTGCCTCCTTTGGGCCTTTATTGAAAGGACACCTTTTAGTCAACACTTTCTCGGCCACCTCTTTGAAATTACAACTTCCTTTCCCCCTTTACCTTAATCTTAACTGCTATTTTAGTCATTTATCTTATTTATTGCTAGATTTCCTACACTGTAATTCCATAAGGGCAATATCACTGTTTGTGTTTTCTGTGTTGTATCCCTAACTCCTAAAAATGGATTTTAGAAGTATCCAGGCTTTCAAATGTTTAATTGGGTCAATATTGCTCATTCATATTTTCTCAGAACTTCTCCATTTGACTAAGTTTTCAAGATTATTGTCATAAATTGCTCAAAATATTCTGTTTTATTTGGGGGCACTCTTTTCTGTGCCTATAGTTAAGCCCCTATTTTTGCCCCATATGGTTTCTTTGCACTTTGTCACTCTCCTTAATTGCACTTTTGACATTGTTGGTTTTCTCCTTCATTGTTGATTTTTTCTAATCAGACTTTTGGCATTGTTGATTTCATCTGTGCCCATCCACTTTCTTACCAGGGAAACGATATTATCACTTTTTTCACAGTGTCACCCTGGCTCCTGCGAGAGAATCGATGGGGTTAAGGATAGAGGGTAGGAGCCAACCAGCCAGTTTCCATGGTCCAGATAGAGTCGCTACAAGCAGGGCAGTGGTTGTAGAGATGGTGAGAAATGCTCAGATTCTGAATACATCTGGAGATCAGAGCAAAGAGAATTTTCAGCATTAGATATTGATTGTGAAGGAAAGGGAGCCAGACCATGATGTTATGATTTTTGGACTGAGCAACTGGAAAATGGAGCTTTCATCAAATAAGTTGGGAAAGGATGAAGCCGGTTTGGGAGAAAAGGTCAAAAGTTCAGTTTGGGGCATGGTGAGCATGAGACTTTTTCTCATTTACGTGGACACACAGAATGGGCAGTGGGAGAAAAGTAACAGGAGCTCACAACAGGGTTTAGACTGAAGATAAATATTCAGAATCATTGGCATATAGAGGGACAGTTAATGCTCCGAGACTAGAGAAATTAAATAAGGAAATATAGACAGAGAAAAGGATCAAGAACTTAGCCCTGAGGGAATCTAATATTAAGAGATCGAAGAGTAGAAGAGGAACCAGCCAAAGTGAGGAGCTGTCCGTTAGGAGGGAGGGAATCCAGTCACTGTGTTGTCTTCGTAGCCAAAGGAAGCGGTGTATCGAGGAAGGGGTATTTTTGGTAGAATAGCTGCAGCTATCCTCTTAAAATGGGGTTCAGTTCAGTTCATCCCTTGGCTCAAAACTCCCACTGGTTTCCATCTACTAAAAAAACACCACAAGTTCCTACAAAGGCCCAGGAAGCCCGCAGATCTGCAGTCCTTGCCCTCCTGTTCCCTCTGTCACCCCTAACCTGCTGTCCCAATTGTCCCCTTTGTTCTCAGTCCAGGAGAGGTATGCTGTTCACTCCCATGGCCTTGGATTTGTCAGTTTCTCCCTATAGTTCTGTAACTTTTTGTTTTATATTTTTTGAGGCTCACTGGATGTATTCAAGTTCAGAATGAATATATCTTCTAGCAAATTGAAAGTTTCATTGTTAGGAAGTTAATAACTTTTAAAGATCTCTGTAATGAAATCTTCTTTGTCTGATTTTAATATGCTAGACCAGCTTCCTTTCATTCATATTTTCCTAGCATGCTGTTTTTCCATGCTATTAATTTTCACCTACCATTTTCTTACTGTTTAGGTGTATCTCTTTTTTTTTAAAGATTTTATTTATTTATCTTTAGAGGAGAAGGGAAGGAGAGAGGGAGAGAAATATCAATGTATGGTTGCCTCTCATGCGTCCCTTGCCAGGAACTGGCCTGCAACCCAGGCATGTGCCCTGACTGGGAATCGAACTGCGATCTTTTGGTTCACAGGCCCATGCTCAATCCACTGAGCTACACCAGCCAGGGCTAGGTGTATCTCTTGTAAGAAGCAGATTATTCTGTTTTATTTGGTCCTATTTTATTTGTTCATCGATCTGACAATCTGTGCCTTTTAACTAGTGATTCTGTATTCTATTTACATTTATTTATAATTACTGATATACATGAGTTTGTTTCTACCATCTGATTCCTTGCTTTCTATTTACCCTACTTTATTTCCTACCTTCTTGCTGTTTTTTAACTTGATTGAAGAATATTTGTTTGTTCATTTGCTTGCTTGTTTGTCTTATTCCTCTAGTGGTTCGAGAGTTATAAACTCTGGTTGCACAGTGTGATCACCCTTGAAATTATGCCGTAGATACTAAGCAACATTGAAAATTAATATCTTGACCTCCTTTTAATCAGTGTAAGGAATAAGGAACACTTTTCCGAGATGGTGTTCTTCTTCATTTACAAGCTGTTGTTGTCAAGTATTAAATTACTTAGATTTTTGTAAGACTATAAGTTTGTTGTGTCTGCTTGTTCTCACTCATGGAGGCTTGTTTCTTGTGTTTGGAGACCTTTGCTTTCCTCTTCCTCTATTTGCATCTGCTACCAAGGAAGGTTCTGGCTAAATGAGAGAATCTCAGGTTCAGTGTTCTTACCCTGTTCAAATTCCAAGACAAAATCTCCGGCAGCAAAGGTACAGATACTTGCTTGGTACGATCAGCTTTTCAATTTGTTTTTGCTCATGGCTCTGTGATCCAGCTCAGGGTCATGTTTTACCCAGAGTAGGAGACCTAAAGATTTCCCTCCCTTCCTGTGAACTCACCAGCGAATCAATGTCATATGCTGTGCTCAGCACCTGGCTGTTTTATAGTGAGGCGGCCTCTCAGGAGACCTAGTGACATCACGCCAGCTGTAGTACTTCTGTCGTATGTTTGAAGATGTTGTGGTTTCTTTCCATATCTTGTCAAGATGTTTTCAGTGAACTAGACACTCAAAACCACAATAGGGAAACCTTCTTAGGAGGCAACTGCAACTTCAGGTGTTCCAGGTTAGTCACAGATATTGTCACATACAACACACCAGGGCTGGGTGTCGCAGTGGCTCTGCGTTTGCCCTGAAGTCACTTAGGGGAATCTCAGCCAAGATCATTTACCATAGAAACGTGTCTGGCTAATGGAAAGGCGGTCAATAGTGAATTAAACACTCAGTTAATAGTGGCTCTAGGACAGTCCTCTGCCCTCCTGATCAGCCTGGTGGCACATGCCGCTCTGTTTCGGGGCGAGAGTGACTGGTGAGTGTCTGGGCAGATACCTGCAGATTCAAGGCAGGTCAAAATGCAGTCATAGCAGAATATGTCACGATGGAAATAGTTTGCCCCTGGCTTCTTCTGCAGTGTCAAAATCAATGTCCCTCCCACAAAAAAATTAATTTCACTTATGCGAACAAATGCATACAACTTCAGTGTTTTAATTTAGAACATGACGGCCTTCAGGGTTTTCCCTTCTGGCAAGTGGTTCTCATATGGCTTTGGGCTCTTTTTGGCTTCCGTTTTCTCCAATTAATTCACTAAATCCTGGTGTGAGAGAAACAATATTAAGTTAAATGTATCATTCTGGTGGGCTAATGTGATTTACTTTTCACTGAGTGACAAACTATTGACTCTTTCATCCTGCTATCAAGAAATGAACTAAGCTCTAGAAATTATGGCCTGAAGTTTTCACCTCTGTCTTTCTTTGAAATTGGCTAAGAATTGTGAGATTCATGTAAGTCTTTATATGAATAAGTCTGTTGACAGTGAAAAACTCAGAAAACCAATCAAGGTAGATTCAAATTAATCTAAATAAATTATTCAAATTATAGAGTTCTTTCATGGAGTTCTATACAGTCAGCAAAGAATATTTATGAACATGACCCATGATATCTATGGGAAACGCCCTGTGTTTATTTGACATCTTAAACCCAGAAGGCTATTTTCATAATATATTGTAATATAATTGATTGTCTATAGATGGCAAGCAGATATCACTTTAGGACAGCTTCCATACATTCAAAATAAAATAACATAGTCTAATATTTTTTTTTTACCATGAAAGAGTTAAATTAGTTATGCTTAGTTTTAAGCTTTTAAAAGGCAACATATCCAAAATTCGAGGAAGGAAAGAAACACCACCAAATCATTGTGGCAATTACGACATTTTCCTTAGGACCATGTACCTTTAAAATGATTGAATGCATTGCCGTGCAAGGGGCATGTGTGTCTAACGATGCCATCACGACTAGGCGCAGCTGTAGCCCGGGCCTTCCAGGCAGGCACCAGGCTCCTGTACAAGGGAAGAGCTGGTGGTAGGCACCACGCCGCCTGTGGATGTGGCAGCAGCAGCAAATTGTTGAATACGTTGAGTCATCGGTACAGGCTGAAAATTATGCTTCTAAGCCTCCTGTGAACATGTTGCCTCATTTTTTTTATTTTTTTTAAAAACTGTATCTTAGGATCTGCTTCAAAACACAGATGCCCACAAAAGAGCCTTCCATGAAATCTATCGGACCAGGTCTGTCAACGGGATCCCAGTCCCACCTGAGCAGTTGGAGGACATGGCTGAGAGGTAAGAGAGTGTCTTAACTGAAGCCTCTTTTTAAAATGCTCGGTGAATGCTTCTTCCATTTCTTTTCTTTTTTAATGAATTTGTTTGTTTGTTTGTTTTTACAGAAATGCTTACATTTGATGCAATAAAATTGGGCTTCCGTAACACGTACTTAAGAATGCCAACATTTAGTATATTATTAATGTAAAAGGGTAAACCTGATTATATTCACAGAATAGAAATCATGGAAATGGTTTTTTCAGAGGCTGTATTTTTATTCAGCACTGTGAACATTATGTAATATTGCAAGAACAGTTTATAAAAGAAACAGACGAGCGCTGTGCTGGCAAGGGAAAGAACTAAATCAAAGACTTCAATCAATCATGATTTACCTTTAACCCCAGAGCCAGGAAAAGAATCAGAACTCCAAATAGCAGCTGATCAGCCTGAGCTTGGAAGACCTTGCGCCTGCATTCTCTTTAACACTGACTGTAACAGATTAAGTAAGCCCTGTTCTGTTACTCGTGGTTACATTCTGTGAATTCTTGGTGTTTCATTCCTAGGTTTCATTTTGTTTCTTCCACATCAGAACTACATTTAATGAAAATGGAATTTCTAGAATTAAAGTACCGTCTGCTCTCACTGCTGGTTCTTGCAGAGTCAAAGCTGAAGTCTTGGATAATCAAGTATGGGAGGAGGGAGACAGTGGAGCTGCTTCTGAAAAACTACATCGTAAGTCTCCCTGGGGCTTTGATAGGAAAATCAAAGGACCCATGGATTTAGCACTGAATTCCTATCAGCTTATGTGGCACTGTTTATCGAATCATGAATTTAGCCATGAAAGGTACTGGTGTGTTAAATGGGTTCACTACAAGTTTGCGAGCTATGGACAGCAATCTGACATATGCATGTATAGTCTTCAGAAATATGAAAGGTTTTGCTGCATTAATCATATTGAACCATTGTGACTGACTTTACCGCTTAAAAGAGAAAAGTTTTTGCATTGCATAGCCACGACTCTGATTGTGAGCTCACCATTGAAACAGAGTAAAATACTTAAGATTATCTTCATGTCTTCTAAAATCCAATCTTTGAGAACAATTCTCAATTATTCCAAATCAATTTTTTACATTAGATCCAATATGTCTTTTTATGGTTATTCCCTAAGTATTTTTGCTTCATGTGTGCCCTGAGGAAAAGTAAAATTTTGTCTGTAAATATCTGTACCAATTTAATTTTTAAAGATTATCTAATATTGTGGGTTATCAGTATAGATAACTCTATGTCTACATAGCATCCCTGTATTCATCAAGGAATTAGGTTGTTCTGTACTAGCAGTTTCCATTTACAGGTAGAGAATTGCAATTATTAAAGGTACCTTATTTCTCTTAAACATGAACCCCCACAAATTTATTAGCAATACAAATTTTCTCACAAAATGAGTGTTAACAGGACATCTCAGCTCTGTATTGTTCCATTTATGTTTAATCACAGATTCTAAGTGATAAATTGATAAATTGAAAATACAGGCCTGTTTTCAACCTAACTAGTCACAGTGACTCTGTGATTGGTGTGGCTGACACCTGTTGAAACCACAGCTTCACTGAAGAAGCACCCCAGAACCATCCTATATTTTGCAACATTTTAATTTCATTTTCTAAGTGATAGGCAGCACGCATTTGGGGAGAAAAAGGTTTAACATGTTTTTAGTTAAATCTTTCTCTTGATTTAATACAATGGTCACAGAAATAATTGTCAAAAAAAAATACGAAATTTGTTATATGTTCCCTTATTCATTTTTTAATTATTTTGGAAAGTAATGAAAAATCCAGATTTTTTAAGTTTAAGTAATTACATTAGACTTTTAAATATTACAGATATGCATTTATATTTATGGGTTTAGTCATATAGAATGATGCACTCCCAGCTCAGTAGGTAATTATTCAGGATCCGTCTTTGTTCTAGCTGTTTAAGGAGGCCAATCACACTGAAACACCTCATGAGAACGTTGCACCGGGCTAATGTTCCAACGCAAAGAGGTTAGTTAGCATTTCTCCGAGCTTCTCAAAGAAAGGCTTTGTGAGTGGAGAGTTGTTACAAATGATTAAAAATCAAACAAAAGAAGAGACGCAGTACTTTCTGCCTACTCCATAAAGTAAAGAGAAGTTCACCAAACTGCTCATTTTAAACTGCTTCCTAAGTCACAGTTATTTGTAAAATTGTACATACTCTACAAACAGCCGTTTTCCATGAACAGGGCCTACTATTCTTATCTCCTCGTGAAAAATACCTAATCACTCGCACTTCTTTTCCGAAGAAGGTTTTAAGGTGTTTTTTAATAGTCTGAATGATTCTGGAAGGTAACTTGTCGCGCCAAGTGTTTTGCAAGTGCCGTTCTCCTCCCCGTGGCAACCCTGGGGGCGGGGCGTTTCGCGTGGTTTCGCGGGGGACACAAGGCTGAACGCTCAGGGCTCGCGCTGGCGCAGTTGGTAAGGAGTGGAATCCAGGTTTGAATCCACCTCTTTACCACAC
The DNA here is from genome assembly GCA_004027475.1 of Anoura caudifer. Taxonomy (NCBI): domain Eukaryota; kingdom Metazoa; phylum Chordata; class Mammalia; order Chiroptera; family Phyllostomidae; genus Anoura; species Anoura caudifer. Next base: position 370,630 of record PVKU01000647.1, on the reverse strand, counting down.
AAAAGCCCTTGCGCTTAAGTACTAAACTTTACCATCTAACAAAACTGGCTGTGCAAAAAGATTTTTTTCCAACTTAAGACACCAAATCATTAAAATGATAGCTGGTAGCTTAGAGAACTAAAGGGTTGTAACTCACATAAATATTAGTTCCATTTAATGTTGATCCTTATTGACGATGTTTTACACTTTCATGCAGGAGCCTGATAGTTCCTATCATTTCTGTTACACGCAGCATGGGTTTGGGGCAGCGTGAGGTCAAGCGGGGGAGGCTATGGACTTGGCCACCGGCCACGTAGAGATGTATTGAGTCATGGCTCAGCTCCTGATTACCCACGTGACTTCATAAAATACGTAAATTCTAGAAGACTCACTCTTCCCCAAATTTGTAATAATAATGATAGTAATAGAACACGTACAAACTTAAAAATAATAGAATGATAAGAATTTTCTAAGGAACAAAGACTAACACACACAGCATTTTTCTTCTACCCCGTGCCCCGTAGATCCTCTCATCCTTCAGGAGTTTGTGGGAAAATCACACTCTTTAAAACACACTATTTCAAGGCGTGTGAAGACTTTCACATAAAATTATACATACCAGGTTTTTAAATGCAATTCTTTTCTTGGTTCTTAAAAAAAATTTATTGTAATGAGCCATATGCTGCTACATTATCTAATAACCAAAGTAAGAGTCAGGATATAAAATTTCCATAATTATCTTTGCCTTAGTCTAAATTCTCAATTCAATCTTTTTTAAAATTTTATTTTTCAATTACATTTGATATTCAAAATTGTTTTACATTAGTTTCAGGTGTACAGCCTGGTGGTTAGAGAATCACGTACTTTACAGAGGGGCCTCCCTCATATTTATTTCAAGTTCCTAGCTGGCACCATACATAGTTATTACAGTACTATTGACTGTGTTCCCTATGCTGAACTTTACCTCCCTGTGACTATTTTGTAACTGCCACTATGTACTTCCCCATCCCTTCACCTTTTTCACCCAGGCTTCCAGCCGCTCTCCCCTCGGGCAACCATCACTTTCTACGAGTCTGTTTCTGTTTTCTTTGTTCATTTATTTCGTTCTTTAGATTCCACCCATGTCATTGCAGCATTGCTTACAATAGCCAAGATATGGAAGAAACCCAAGTGCCCATCCGTGGACAAGTGAATAAAAAGACTGTGGTACACACATACAGTAGAATATTACTTGGCCATACAAAAAGAAGGAACTCACCGTTTGATACAGCATGGATGAATCTAGAGGGTATTTTGCTAAGTGAAATAAGTCAGACAGAGAAAGAACAATACCATATTATTTCACTTCCTAAAGAACAAAATAAATGAACAAACAAAACAGAAACAGACTCAATTCAATCTTACTTATCTAGAAAAAAGATACATATTTTTTAAAGGTTAGGAAATTAGAGAATGTGCTTTTTCTTTTTGTACAAGGTGCTTGGGTATGTAGCTGATAAATACTTAGGAAGTTCTTGGAAAATATTTCACAAACACTTGTTGATTGATTTAGGCCACATGCTGCTAAGAGGTTACATCCTTTGATGGTGATCAGAAGATGATTGGTTTGGTTCTTACGGTCAGAATTGATCTTGATATGACTATGTTGGATAACACATTCTTCAATTTTATTATGGAATAAATAGAATAGAATTTCATTCTTTCACATAAAAGAAGAGCTCTTGGAATTGTGGACAGTGACTGCAACAAAAGTAGCATGAACATTTATTGTTTCTAATTGTTTTATGAGTGTACATAGGCAATTCTGATGAAATCACTCCTCAAAGTTGTTTCTGAAATCTTAAATAATCTGGTTTGTCTCCCTTAAAGTGAAATCAATGAGTTCTTTATTTATTATATCTATATTTATCTTGTGAGAGTAGAAATACAGTCTAAGATATTGAATTTACTGGCACAGAGAGGTATGTTAGTTTTTTTAAATGTCTATTGACTCACATAGTATAGGTTCAACTTGATATCCAAATGTAAACCTTATTTTGAAAGAAATAAACTAACCCTGTCACTATTATTTTATTTTATTTTTTTAACATCAGTGTGTGGTTGCCTCTTGTGCGCCCCCCACACGGGAGTCTGGCCCACAACCCAGGCACATGGCCTGACTGAGAATTGAACCAGCAACCCTTTGGTTCACAGGCCAGCACTCAGTCCGCTGAGCTACGCCAACCAGGGCCTGTCACTTTTGCACTCTTTGGAGAGATTGTGTGTAGAGAGCTCACAGTAAAAAGGGAATTTAGGAGTCTTCCTGCTAAAGTGATTCTCATAGTCAAAATAATTCATGTTACTAAGTGGATTTACTCAGTATGCAGAAAACAGAACCAAAATAAATGAAAGGAACAATTAAAATTAAAATAACAAATAAGGTATCATTCTTTAAAAATTAATTGTTTAGGTTTCTCATGGGAAAGTTCAAAAATACTTTAATGAAACTCTACAATATTTGTAATATTCTTAAAAACCCCCTTTCCAGTCTTGGACCAAAAATAAAACTGGAAATAAACTCTTTTCTCTTTTTCATTTATATTTTATTTGTAAACCACTCTAGCAAAAGCATAATTCAGAGTTTCTGTCCAGTAGAGGTACAATTTCTCACTTTTTTGACACTTGGAACAGTTATTTTACCATTAGCTTCTTGATTTGTGCCAAAACTCAAGACCATTTTTAAAATTTTGCCAGATGTATTTACCTTTTCAATTTCTTACAATGTCTTGAGCATGAGGTATATTTTCCCACTTTTAGTCAAATCATAACTAAGTACTTGTTTGGTGGAATTACTCAAAATTTAAATTACAGTAAATTATTCATTCCCCAATTGGGGAGCAGAAAGAGGTTAAAGGGGTAGCACATGAGGCTAAATAATGAATTAACCAGGCTGTAATAGACTTACTTTATTCTCACAGAAAAATAACGAAGCCTATTAGTATTCATCTTGGAACCCCTCATTCCGGGAAATTCACAGCTATCTCTCTTAACTCTTTCCCTGAAGAATAGTTAATATATAAGCAAATGCTTTATACACATAAAATGAGGTGAAATGTATTATATACGTAATTTTTAAATGTTGTATTGAACTATAATAAGTGTTTATAATAAATTCAAGGGACGTCTATGAAACTGCTGTGTGAGTAGTTTGCACACAAGCGTTTTGCATCTCCATTCATCAGCCTGCTACTGAGGACTTCAGCTGGCTTCTGAAGGCTAATTTTGCATTTTATAATAATGAGACATCAAGCATTTTAGTGAGTTGATAATAAGAATTATATTGTTAAAAGAAGTTAAAGAGCTTTTGGTGATATGCGGTTGCCTATAATTACATAAATTTTTTTGCTTTAGAGAAGTAGGAATAATCTTTGAAATAGGAGTTAATTCATATTTGTTGGAGTTAGGATTTCTTGTGTATTCTCAATTTTATAGTATCCATTTGCTAATGATGACTCTATTACATATGCACTTTACATACTGATATAGACATGACTTATCTGTAAATTTTATACTAAGAAATAGAAATTGGAGACCATGGATAACATGGGTGGAATGTGTGATTTTTCAATCTTTTCCTACTTGTAAACATTTTATACTTCTTTTTTTGAGGAAACTGTGCAATGTGCCATTTATTTATAATCTGAAGTTTCTTAGAACCATCATTCACCAGAATTACTGTTCAAAGAGCCACAGAATTTCACTGCTAAAACCCAGCAGGGTATTTGATAATGTTCTTCTAAATTTAGTGCTTTCTAAATGTTAGCTGCAGGTTCTCTGGAGAAACTTCTAAAAACAAACCCTTGGGAAGAGAAGAAATAGAATATTTTCTCAATGTAAGGGTGAGTTAGAATTCAAAGCGTGGCAAGAATTTATGTTCTCAGAATAATTAAGTCATTTACGGCAGTTGAATCAATTTGATATTTTGGGGAAGAGTGAGGTCGGTAAATTTGGGTAGCATATTTGCATACCGAAGAAAGCTGACTTTGGCATTTCTGCCTGAGCCAGGATTTGTTATCTTCTCATCATCCCCCTTTTCTAGTCTTTCATAGAGAACAGCAAGTTCTTCGAACAATACGAAGTGACATACCAGATCTTGAAACAGACCGCTGAGATGTACATCAAAGCTGATGGGTCAGGTAAGACTCACGACAGAATTCGTTTCATTGTTGAACACAGTAAAATTTAGAACCTATGAATTTCTTTGAGACCCAATCATTTTTCTTTCTCCATGGGACCATACCATTGGCCTAGAGAGCACACGTGGGTTCAGTCCTAGTGACCTTGTGTCGTGTCCAGCCTGCATAGAGACGCCAGAATCAGCCTTTGCTTTCTAAATTGCAATGTTCTAACCTATTTTCCATTTTGAGGATTAAAGGCAAAACAGTGGACTAACTTGAGTAGTTAATAAACTAAATAAAAACTTAAATTTGTGCAAAGACCTAAGTTGTAAAATATGCTTGTTTCAACTTGTAAATGTCTGTCATATTTGCTGGCAATGAACTATTTTGTGATTGTGAACTGTGTGTGTGTGTGTGTGTGCATCTATTTGAGTGCATGTGAAATGTGAACAAATATATATGTCATTTATTGCATCCCATTTATCAGGAATTTTGAATGTGTTATCATCTTTAATCTTTATGAATACCTGTGAATAAGATATAACATATTCTCAGCAGTAACTGAGTGAAATTCTGACATCACACCTGTTAAATTTTTAATCTAAAGAATTTCAAATGCACACCAGTGTAATAGACTCTAGAAAAAAGATACGGTGGACTTAAAATATAAAATAAAGATTGCAATTTGTGTCATCTGTGTCAGTGGAGGAAGCTGAGAATGTGATGAAATTCATGAATGAAACCACTGCCCAGTGGAGGAACCTCTCAGTGGAAGTCAGGAGCGTGCGGAGCATGCTGGAGGAAGTAATCGCTAACTGGGATCGATATGGTGGCACTGTGGCTAGTCTGCAGGCCTGGCTAGAGGATGCTGAAAAAATGCTAAATCAATCAGAACATGCCAAAAAGGTGAGATTGCTTCTTACAAAAAGAGGAAAAGGGCACATGTAAATTTAAAAACAGACTTTTGCTGCATAGTTCTCTAGGGAGCGTTACATGTTCACAACTTTGACTTAACAATCCTGACTTTGCCTGAAAAGTTGCACTTTCAGTCAGTAAATTATTTTATACTAAGAAATATACCGCTTTGCAAAAGTTGTGTCAGCACTTAACCCTGTCTGATCAGTTCAGGGTTTAATTTTGCATTCCAAAGAGCAGTTGCTGATGGAGGGACCGTCAAACCCGATGGGCACCAGAGGGCGCTGTACTCACAAGGTCTGTACTCAGGGCAAGTCCAAGGCACCCGCCCTGTGGATTTTCTAATTTAAGATGAAGACAGTAAACATAGTACTGAATCTGTGTGATGGCATTCACCAGTTACACAGATAGATGGGTGACTGCATTCTTGTCTCTGGATTTTATTAACCCTCAGTCAAGGGTCTCCCTCTCAGTAGGAGTGATTTTTCCCTGCTCCACTTATAGGTATATATATATGCATGTGTAAAAAAGTTACTGTTTTATTTTAAGGTCCTATGAAAACTAAAATGAAATGGACTAATTTCTATAGATACATGGGTAAAAGTAGGTTTACAGTTGTGAGTACATGAAACAGGAGTTTATTCTTGTATTATTTATTCATTATTGAATTTATCTTCTTATCATTATTATCTCATATCCTTAATGACTTATCGCTTAGGTAATGATGGCTGGTAATTTAAACCTGCTTTTTCCCACCCCTATATACCCTCCTCAGTAGGAGCCTGACATTTCTCACAGAAAAATCAATTTACATGTAAAAGATACTAAAATGTCCATTCAGAAATATCGTGCATACATTAGAATTACTGGTTGCCATCTAAGATTGGTTCATTTATTATGATGTTATACAAGTAGATGTATAATTTTTTAAGTGTCTTGCCATTTTCAATTTCATTTAGGTTAAATATGCTTGGGTAGCTGGTGGTGTCAAAAACTATATAGTCAACACAGATTTTGGCTTTCCGATCGGACCACAGTGCCCCAATAGATGTCAGATGTGCTCATTTTATCTGAGGAAACATACCTGCCAGAAACAGAAGTGTTCTCACCTATTTATGGAGGGAGGACTCCCACACAAAGCTTAGGAAATGGAGTTTGAATTATCTTTTGTTATCCTTGCCCTCACTGGGGTGGATGTGTGTATAAATACTTGCACGCAGGCACTAACCTTGAAATCAGGTGGAGACTGCTTCATGGCCAACTGGGTAGCCTTAAACAAGTAAGGGAGGATGTTATTATATTGTGTTCTTGACCCAGATATTTAATTTAAAAATTTTTCCTCTGATGGTTTATCTCCACGTTTAATAGTTATCTGGATGATATACTGTATTCTGAATTTAGAATCAAAAGTCAAAAGTCAAAATTTGCTTACAATTTTTTTTTTGGAAGAGGCTTGATTTTCCCTAAAATAGTATCTCTTTTATACGACTCTGGAACTGGGACACACTCACCTGACTACAATGAGCAAGTCCTTCATGCTCACAGGAACGCAACTCCCCATCTGTCAAATAGGAATGACAGAAAATGGTCACGTTTTGTTCTCTCTGCAGCAAAAGATATGGCATAGATGTTGTTATAAAAACACATTCAGCATTTCCACTTTTGAAACTTCATAAAATTTAGCATTTTGAGAGTTAGGATTTCCCTTAAAATGGGCACAAACTTTCAAAGATCTTTCTCTTAAGCTGGTCATTATCATCTTCTTTACCGAATTCATGATTTACAATAGTATGCATTGTTTGTCATTCAGGATTTTTTTCGAAATTTGCCTCATTGGATTCAGCAACACACTGCCATGAACGATGCCGGCAATTTTCTAATCGAAACGTGCGATGAGGTGGTTTCCCGTGATCTTAAACAGCAATTATTATTGCTGAATGGGCGGTGGAGAGAGTTGTTTATGGAAGTCAAGCAAGTATGTCTTTCGAATTCACGTACGCTTAGAACATGCATGTGTTACAAATGTTGTGATGAGCAGTCTGTTTACCTTATTATTATAACAGGGACTTAATACAGCAGAGTCCAGATGTGTGTAGAACTGTTATATTTATATTTGTTTTTTTGTTCCTTCTCCTGAATAATGGAGGAGCATTACAGAAACGTGTAGTCTGATTAAGCATCATATTGCCATATGGAGGCTACAGATACGGAACGACTCATGTTTCAAATCATAATTCTTCACTTCTATGCTAGTCCTTTTTCCCTTTCATGGCAATTGGACTTCACATGTATCTAAAATAAGAATCAGGAATTAGAGTCTTTCTTTCCATATAACCATTTCAGAGAGTATACAGAAATGAAAGGCACAGGCTTCCAGAATCTTGCCTTAATGGTTTTCAGTATTGCCCTGCCCCCTTTTCTCAACAGTACGCTCGAGCTGATGAGGTGGACAGGATGAAGAAGGAATACTTGGACTCTGTTACTACCCTGTCTGACTTTGCAGCTGAAGCCCTTAGGAAACTTTCTGAACCCGTCGAAGTCTCATTTATGAACGTCAGGTTATTAATCCAAGACCTGGAGGTGAGGGGACTTTCTGGACCATAAAGTGAAAAACCTCTTCTATTGTGAAAATAAAGATCAGTGAAGTTATTCAAATCATCACAAAGCTTTTTCTACATCTCTTTTGATGTGTGTGTATCCTGATTTGTACCTAAAAAAAATTTTTTAATTATCTTCAAATAAAAATCTATTTGAATTTTTAAAGATATGTTTTGACCATAAAGCAACTTCAAAATATTTTTCAACATTTTATTTATTTATCGTTAGAGGGGAAGGGAAGGAGAGAGGGAGAGAAATATCAATGTATGGTTGCCTTTTGTGTGTCCCTTGCCGGGAACTGGCCCACAACCCAGGCATATGCCCTGACTGGGAATTGAACCGCGATCCCTTGGTTCACAGACCCGCACTCAATTGACTGAGCTACACCAGCCAGGGCTTCAAAATATTTTTTAATTTGGAGATATGTTTACAACCAAATTATAAAGTGCTAGAAGAAAACAGGAGTCTGTAGATCACACCTCCACATAACGGTCTCCAACATAAAGGATTTACTAAGTGAATTGCGCTGTTTAAGTGTTTTAATACCCTGCAGCTCTCAAAATGGGGCAGTGAAAGAGTATTTAATTTCATGAAAAACTTTTCCAATATACTATTAAGTGAGGAAAGCAAAAAATATTATTGTCCTTTTCTTTTTGTAGAAATTAAAAATGGGTGTAAACACACATAGGAAAAAACATTCCTGGTGTAATTGGGGGTGGGTTGTTGGCTCTCGTTATCACTGTGGGAGATTTTAATTTAAATTTCATTCGTCCTAATTTATCTCTAGTTCATAAATTTTCTGCAATGACAATGTGTTGTTTTTTAGAAAGTAAATTTAATTTTTGAATTCAGAGGGATTGCCCTAAATTGTTAACATGCATTTACCTGATATAAAGTTTATATACTACATTAACACATACAGTATGTTGAAAGTGTGAGGATTACTTCAGCTTATGTTTGAATAAACTAAGGACTTTGCTTACTTTTTTTTAAAAAAAAGCTTTTATTTATCTGTATGACATTACTTACATATAACATATTAGTAATGAAGGAACGAAAGCAATAACCGGAATCTCCAAAAGTCTATCATGAGTACAGAATTTTCCACAGTGCATATTGACTTTTGCCCAGCCCGCTGTAGTAAACTAAAATTAAAAGGAAATGTGCATGTGTTAATTTAGCTGTTTCAATGACTCATGCAGGATATTGAGCAGAGGATACCTGTGATGGATGCTCAGTACAAGATAATCACCAAGACAGCGCACCTCATCACTAAAGAGAGCTCCCAGGAAGAAGCTAATGAGATGTTTGCAACCATGGCTGGGCTCAAGGAGCAGCTAACCAAGGTGGGAAAGTACTTTCGTGCAGGGGACCCTGTGGGGGACCAGCACTGCCACCTACTCTGTCGCCCAGGGACAAATCATTTACTTGTTAGCAAACCATGCCTTTTATTTCTTCTCGTGATTTTGATTTAATGGCTTTGTCATCTAGTAACTATGTCGTGAGTTTTAAAAATGAAATGCTAGGCTGGCACCAACCATTACTTTTCCTGTTAAAATAGAAGTATTTGTAGCTGTATTTTAATAGAAAAATAAGCATTTTCAGGGGGGACAGGGAGCCAATTAAATGTGATGAAACCAAAGGGGGAGAAGTAGAGGAGGAGATCAGATATTTAAATGAGTAGGAATTTCAAAATGCCACCTTTTTGAGCATTTATTTGATGTACCTTTACTCTAAGAGTACTTACATTATTTTCCACTTGCACTGCTACAGAGCAGTGAAAATTCTGTCCTCTGCATCTCATGGAGCTCACCATAGACTTAAAATATATACATTTACCACTTCTGTGTAGGGAAGTCAATGAATATCAAGCATTACGGATAAGTCTCTTTTATTCTATTGAGGAATTTTTCTTAAGAGCCTTGGAAGTTCCACTGAGATTTTTTAATGTATCTAAAGTTGAATTTTGTGAAGCATACTGTTTGCAAAGTGCCTTTAGATTAGGTAACTAATTCCCGGTAAAACATCTGTTAACTAGGAGAGAAAAAGTAAAAAGCAAATCACCTATATGAAATCAGCAATAAAGCCTTGATGAAAAGGGTAAATAGGGAGGTAGGCGAATGAAGAAGGGTGCCATGAAAACGAGAAAACTTAATTTGTCACGCTGGTGTGTGGGACAATGTTAACTTCTAATCCCTTTTATTTTAACACTCAAGTTAGGAGAATGTTAAAGGTGGGGCTCAGTGCCAGTCAACGTGGTCCTCGCGACACCCCGCCCGCAGCCCTCGCAGCCGAGCCTCGGGCTTGCCCATCTGCCCCTGGACCAGGTCCAACGAGCCAGGGCAGCCTCTGAGAGAGCACGCTGCACCTTTTCACACACGCAGGCTTCATTCTGCCTCTCCTGCTGCCTCAGACGCAGCATCTTGGTAGCAGTTTTCTGCTGCATCCGCAAAGATTTATAAAGCACGCGGACTTTTATACAAGGTAGCAGATTCCCTACGTTTTGTTCAGAATGATTTCAGCTGCCCTCGTTGCAGTGGGCTGGTAGCTTTCTTTCCAGGAGTTTTCCTTCAGGTGATGTATCCAAGAACATGAGAGGTTGATATTTTTAATTTAAGGGGGGAAAAAAAAGAATGACCTACTAATGAGTATGCAATTTCCTTTCCTTTTTCCCCACAAGTTTTAACAATGCTTTGGGACCAACTCTAAGTCAAATGAGGGGGGACAGGAAGTTCTTGGAGAATTGTGGGTCCCAGATTCCAACATAAAGGTGATAAGGTAGACACCTCATCATAAAAACAATATAGGCATATAAAGCTACATCATTTTTTAAAAAAAAACAAGTGGCAGATAGAGGCTAGGCCAGTTCAGACCAGGGAAATATCCCCTGCCATGGGAGCCTTTGGGAATAAATTGGTACGTGACCAGAGCGTTTGGGATGAGTAAGGTGTCGATCAGCAGGGAGTAGCGAAGTATGGAGCGCAGCGGGGGGAGGAAAGCATGAGGCCCGTCTGGGAAGAAGGAGTCATGTTTGTAAGCATGTCTGGAGTTAAAAGAGTTCAAGCAGCAGAGTTCTTAAAAATAAAGCTGGAAGGCACAGGTTAGTCTTGTGCCTTGTGCCCTGTGCCCCAATAATGTCATTGGAGACAATCTCATGTCCGATTTCGAGGCCGAAGTGAAGGTAGGTCACACTATTTATGAAGAGCAATCCGATGCCATCTGGCTCACAAACAACGTCGTTCAGATGGGAAAGTGCTATGGAGATGGACTGCTGAGGTACATTTTCACCAGAAAACGCCGTGGCGTTTATTTATCTCCGTGGTATAGTAATACTGTTTTCTACATACAAATTTAACAGTACATAGGGAATATCATTAAACAAATAGCTTTGGAAACCTGTAAGCACAAAATGACCCTATCATTAACGAGAATGTTCCTGAGAGCAGTACTGGGAGCAGTACTCGTGCTTGTGGCACTTAATGGCGTGTAATGGAATTTCTGTCTTTGTCTTTTTAAAGGTCAAAGAACGCTACTCCCCACTCCTTTATGAGTCTCAACAGCTGTCAGTGCCGTTGGAGGAGTTAGAAAAGCAGATGACGTTCTTTCATGACTCACTTGGGAAAGTCAATGAAATTATGACTGTTCTGGAGCGCGAGGCACAATCTAGTGCTCTTTTTAAACAAAAACATCAGGTAAGGACACGTCCCTTTCGGGAGACACGGTTGCTTTGAAGCGTATGTGATGAGATTGACGCAGTGCTTTAAAGCGATAGAAGTCCAGGCAGGGCAAGAGGCATTTTTCTAGAATGGTGCTGCCAGCTCAGAACAAAAATACATCTTGTCCAAAGATAAAAAATCCTGTCTGCTACAGGTGAAATAAAAATTATATATTAAAAGATGGTCTAGATAATGTACATTTTATATACGGAGATATGTGCTATATGAAAAGTAGATGATTGCATTCCATTTCTATCCAGTGTTTATAATCTGTGCCTTATGGAACCTCTGTCCCCCTAGGACCAGGTTTGGGTGCACAGCCATGAGATTCTGCATCCGTGTTTGGAGTGATAACCACGTTTATTTGTCTCATTTTCTTAGTAAGCAGATCTGCATGCAGATCAGCCTTCTCCTGAGGGTTTCGGTTAATTGACTCATTGTGTTGGTTTATTATAAGTGAACTGGTTCATCAATGAGCATTGCCCGGGAGAAAAAGCAGAGAGTACCTGGAGTGAATCAGATGGGGATTCAGATCATAGGTCTGATATCACAAATTACAGGGCCTTGATTAGCTTTTATTTCCTCACCTTAAAATACCTAAGTTGAGAGTTTCTTGTGGAGATTATATTAGGTATTCTATAATCAGACTAGCAAATAATATAAATACTCTGTAATTAGTAGCAATTATTATCATTGTTATTGATTATAAAGAGACAATGATTATACTGCCAAACCCTGTTCTAATGGATTGTCATCATATTGGATAAAAATTATTTTTCATTTTGAGGCAGAGTGCCATTTCTTACATTCCCACATTGCTATAAATGGACACCAAAGAATCCTTCCACAATTAAAATATTTAATATTTAATAATATCTTTCTGTATTATTCTTTTACCTCCTAAATCTCCAAAAGGAAAAAGTATGTCTTTATTCTATTATGCCAAAGCAAAACAAAAATTCTGCTCTTGATATTTGACTCAAGATTACCAAAGCTAGCATCTGACTGGGCCATTTGAAATATTTTTCCAAAGCAGTGGAGGGTGTTAAAATGCAAATGGTACAGATACAAGTCAAACACTGACCGCCTTCCCTGGGCTGAGCTGCAGACACCCCTGTGGTGCCAGGATACAAATCAGAGGCGGAAGTGCCCATGTCAACACTGCTGCTTGTCCTGCAGATGTGTGACAACTGCCAGTCCTCCCAAGGCACATCGGCCTGCTGCCTTTGTGGGGAAGGCCTGGGGTCCACCATCATGTCAATGAGACTGATAGATTGTGAGCCTTAGGAATTCAAATGGTAGATGTTTTGGTAGCCACAAATAATATATAACCTTTTGCATCTGACTTGGTAAAGTATAATAACGTGCCTGGTGTTAAATTTATTTAGTCAGATTAAAACCAGCTGTGTAGATTGACTTTATTATATTTGCTCAGTGGACCATAGGCCTATTAGTTGGTTGGAGAAATGCAGGCGCCAGACTAATAACGATTCTGATGCGCTGACATTCCCTCAATGTTAATAAGATGGGCATGAAATATTTAAAAATCTCAAAAACTCAATGTGACATTTAAATGTCTTATATAAAAAGCCTTGACTTCAGTGATAGCTTAAAATTCTGAAAAAAAAAAAAAAAAAGACCTCTCTGTGTTTTGATTTTATTTATTGCTGGTTAAAAGCCTAAAGGCTGTATAATGTTGTTCCTTTTATTTTTAATGGTTACTCTCTTTTTCTTTCGTGCCCTACCACATCCTGTTGTTGTGGGTTTTCTTCCCTTGTAGGAACTGTTGGCCTGTCAGGAAAGCTGTAAGAAAACCATGACGCAAATTGAGAAAGGCAGTCAAGGTATTCAGAAGTTTGTGACCTTGAGCAGTGTGTTGAAGCATTTCGATCAGACGAAGCTACAGAGACAGGTTGCGGATGCTCATGTTGCTTTTCAGGTGAGTTCTCTCCCTGAGTTAGAAATGGGAATGAGGGAAAATACAGAGAATAAGGACATAAAATCATTATGGTTCATGATGGTTTTTGGAAACTACATTTTACTTCTTTTTCTAATATTAATATTCATGAATATTAAAAGGGGTTGATGATGACTGTCAGCCTGTTCTCAATTTCAGTGTCTTTGGTCATATTTTGCTTGTTTGTTTGTTTTGTCACCAGAGGGAGAGGGAAGGGAATTTCAGGGGAAAGGGAAAGGGGTTTAGAGCAACAAGTATAAAGGTCACATGGACAAAAACTGGGGGTGGGGATGGAAATGGGAGGGAGGCGGGAGGACTGGGGCTGCGGGCTGAGATGGGAGTAAAAGACAGAAAACTCTACAAGAACAACAATTAAAATTTAAGGAAAGGGGGTTGATTATTCTCATTATAATGAAATGGATTCAAGTGTTTTTCCTTGACAAAAATGATACTTTAAATAATGAGAAAGCATCACATTACGGTTATTTTTATAAATCAAGAATATGGTAAAGAAAACTGGAGACTGGAGGAAGCATGTGGAAACCAACAGTCGCTTGATGAAGAAATTTGAGGAGTCTCGAGCAGAGTTGGAGAAGGTGCTCCGAATGGCACAGGAGGGCCTGGAGGAGAAGGGGGACCCGGAAGACCTCCTGAAGAAACACACTGTGAGTTTATCCCTATCACTGTGGAATCCAGGTGTTAGGATCTCCCATTGGCCTTCCAGAATATTCTACTACATTTGAGAATTGCAAATATTGCTGTCCTAAAAATTAAAAAGTACTAGTTGAATTTTAGATGTGGTGGCTTCTGAGTGGTAACTCTAGATGATTGTGGTTTATCCCTGAAGATTAAAAACAAAACCAAACCAAACGGTAGCTGCTCCGAATATTGGCTGAGGGCAGCAGCTGGCTCAGAGGCTTGTTCAGAGGCTCGACCGACCGCCTCACCACACCGTGTCTGACGCTGCTTAACTGCCTTGTCCCTCCCCGTGTCAGGACTTTTACAGCCAGCTGGATCAGAGGGTGCTTAACGCTTTCCTGAAAGCTTGCGACGAGCTCACCGACATCCTGCCTGAGCAGGAGCAGCAGGGCCTGCAGGAGGCTGTGAGAAAGCTCCACAAACAGTGGAAGGTGAGCGGGGTGCAATGGGAACATGGGGTCCGATGATGTGAGAGAGCATGAGGGGGGTGGGGTTCAGCTGTAGGAGAAATTTAGAAACTCAGGAAAGCCACCGGAGCTGCTTCTCCCATGAAAAAAATGAGCTTGAATGGAACATGGTGCAAATGAAAGAGTTTTGTTATTCCTATTCTTTAGTAGCAGCAATGTATTATCGTATTATTTGAGTACTCTTTTTCCTTTTTTTTGAGCAGGAATCACGAGAGTGTTTTACTGACTCAGCAACATTTAGTGCACTCTTCTCATCTGAGTGATGTCAGGTGTATTACTAAAATTTTACTTCACATAATTTGTACATATACACAGTTGCTCAATCCTGTTCTCAAGGATTTTATCATCTGGGTTAGATTGTTGTGATCTAACAATATAAATAAAAACACTTTTTGGTTAAGGATTCAATGATGAAGTAAATATAATCTTTTTTCCCTAAAGAACGTAGGGTCTCATAGGGGAGATTATTAGTCGCAAATAATACAAGTATAATATATAATAAGTCCAGAAAAGAATAAGCACTATATTCAGGAAGCCTTTGAAGGAGAGAGGAAGGAGGGCCCACTTGGACACTGAAAATAAGTGACCCAAGTGATCGGTTCTAAGCTGGGACTTTAAGAAGAAGCAAAGACCTGGGGGTGGGTGTGAGCATGAAACAATATGTCTTCCAATAACCAGACCTAATAAGGTTTCCTTGCTTTCCCCCTTTGTGTTGTGGGTATAATATCTGTTCCTTCCTACCTCACAAGCTTCTTACCAAAATTCAAAGGGACACACGCTGAGGAGAGTGTATGTGTCATCAGTGTGTGATTTAAACCTAGATTCATATTTACCTGTTTCTACTTACTCCTACACCTCAGTGGTCTAATCTTAAAAGTGGGAACATTAGTAGCGCATGGACCATTGTAAAAATGAAATGGAATCATCACATCACACCCTACACACAGTGCTGGGAGAAGTACAAAGCTCGGAGGCTGGATGCAAAGAGTGCTGATGGCATCAGTTGTCCCTACAGGAAATAATCTGTGATTTGGGCACTTTGATTGGAAACGTACATGACCAGTAATGGTATTACATGTTTCCAAATCTGCCTGTGGAATGTAGGATCTCCAAGGAGAAGTCCCATACCATTTGCTTCGTCTGAAGATTGACGTGGAGAAGAACAGATTCTTGGCTTGTGTAGAAGAATGCAGAACTGAGCTGGACCGGGAGACCAAGCTGGTGCCCCAGGAAGGCAGCGAAAAGATCATTAAAGAGCACAGGGTACGTCACACACGTGCAAAGTCACATTGTGTTGTCACTTAAAGGACATAACAGATACTTTTTGGTTTGGGTCTGGAAACACTGAAGAGCTTAATTACTTTACATTGAAAGTCTAAATGGAATCTTCCTTTGGTTTTTCTATGAAAATAGGAAAGAATGGTCTGGCTTCTCATCATGATTGTACAATTGTTTCTTGCTCATTAGATTTTCTTCAGTGACAAAGGTCCTCATCATCTCTGTGAGAAAAGGTTGCAGCTCATTGAAGAACTGTGTCTGAAGCTCCCAGCCCGGGACACAGTAAGGAACACGCCTGAAGCCTGTCACTTGATTCTCAGGGAGCTCAGGGCAGCAGTGGACAGCACCTATGGGAAGCTGGTAGAAGACGCAGACAAGTGGAGGGACTACACCAGCAGGTAGCCTGGGAACTGTTCCTAGACAAGGACATAGTCTGTCTGAATTCTGTTAATGCAGAGATTATCACAAAGCAAGAAACGACATGCATTTCATCGTATGCAATAAAGAAAATCAGATCATGTGATGTCGCCCATGTTTTTCTATAGAAATGCTTCATTCAGTAAAAAGAATGGAGTTGAGTCATAAACAGTGAGGCACTTCATTTCCAAATGACTCAGACATGCTCTATTTGAGGCAGAGTTGCTTCGCCTCTTTCTCTTGGATTACCACATCTCCCTAAAGGAGGACTCAGCAGGGTTATGTCTCATTCTGGTGGGACATGTGAGCCCAGACCTCAAGTGGTGCCGTCCTTACTCCCAGATGCCCAGGCCCTGGGACAGGCACGTTTTTCCTCCGCGGACCTCTGCCTGCTCCACTTTTTCTCTCCCCCAAATGACCGAGCACAGAGGTGGCCACCCCTGCCCTGAGCTTCACGTTTCTTTAAGGAAGAGTTTCCAGAAAATGTGTTAATCCCTTTGCTAAGTTACTACGAATGAATTCAACATAGAAAAATGTATTCCAACCGTCCTGACGTGTTCTTCCTTTAGTGAGAGAACTCCTGTGTTATTTCAGAATTTCTGAGTTCTCATCTTGGATCTCTGCGAAGGAGACACAATTGAAGGGGATTAGTAATGAGGCCATCGATGCCGCCAACCATGGACATGTTAAGCGAGCTGTAGAGGTAAGTGCTGGGGTGTCTGTTGTGACAGGAAAATTCTCACTTACAAAAAACAAAGACAGAAAATCTAACTGATGTCTTTTTTACTTTCTCTAAAAAATCAAGTTCCTGAAAATTAACTTAAAAGTGTCTCCTCATGTTATTGTGAGAACTGTAGGGATTTCTTTTCTTGGATCGTTTTGGCTTTGAGATTCAATCATGCTCAGTGGTGCTTTTAATGCATCTTTAGCTAATGGGAAACCCTATTAGGAAATGGTGTGCATGGGTGTACAGCACAGCAGAGATTTAAGAACTGTCACGGAAAAAAAGAACGCTGTAGGTTTTTAACTCAATACATTTTTAGCTACTCAAAAGCTAGGTCACAGAAAATGAGGGATCCGGGCAAGGTCTCTGAGCATTCTTTCTATGTCACATTCAGCTTGATCGGATCACCCCCCGTGAGCTTGGGGACAGCCCGATAACCCAGCTGTGACAGAGCCTCGGTTCTAAAGCAGTTCGCATGCCGGGAACGGCATGCAGCACCCCTCTCCCCCCTAGTTTGGCTTGTGGTATTATAGACAGGTGCTGTTGGGAAGTTTTTTTATCTTTCAGTTTTTTGAACCCTTCAAGTCTCATAGTTTTTGTTAATGAGAATATTTTTTCTTTCCATGTCTATCCTCCTTCATTTTTTATATTAAAAGTGTAATCCCCTTAAAGGCTAGAGGTGCTCAGTAGCATCCTGCTTTACCAGCAGAAGGATGTCGATGCAGGGCGGGACAAAAGCAGGTTTACGGTTGTTCCTACGGAAAAAGACGCGCAGGCTGTGATTATCACAGTAGCTTATGAACGCTGTGCTGTGTGCTCACAGCTGCAAGCCCGCTTTCGCCCCGCCCTGTGCTTACTGCTGGTTGCTGTCATAGCACAAACAAAATTCTCACGGTGGAATGAAGAGATAACTCACTTCCGGAACCAGCTGTTTTCTGGCTGGTATGGTTTGCCCTGTGAGACCCTCTGTAGCAAAACGTGTGCTTGGCTGGAGACCACTCTGCCCCCGTGCTACCGGGGGTGGGTCTAGGAAGGAGAGACTACCCAAATCACCTCTCCCTGGGGGCCCTGCCCTACAAGGGCTGGAGCCCACAGGCTTTCGGCATTGTCTTGGCTGGCACCCCTTCCCTTCCTTTGAGATCTTCTTTGTGTCTCTTACTCCCTGGGGTATTGACATCTAAAAGCTAACTGAAAATGAGGCATAAAATATGAGTTAATAAAGCTAAAATAAATCTTTAGGTCATCCATAATTACATTCAATGAGTAAACTGTTCAATAAAAGAGTTAGCTAACTGAAAAAGGACTCTTTTTTCTTTTCTTCAAAAAATATCATGTTCCTTCCAGCTCACAGAAGGTAAAGTAACAAAACACTTATAATTCCCGATGTTGGTATCACATATTCTTCTTCAGGACTTTTTGAAGCGTCTTTGTTGTGATCCAGGCAATCTGCAAATTTCTAGCCATGTGATGATGAAGGTAATTTTTTTGGTATAGAGAGTGCTGACTTTACACATAAAGTATTGGCGTTGGAGGACCCTTTTTTCCCTCACTGTCGCAGACTTTTGTGAAGGATCAGAGCAAAGCAGTGCAACCAGGCACTCCACCGGCGAGTGAATGTCTGGTGTCCCTCCCTCCACCCCGCCTGCCTTCTCCATTTGATCCCGTTCTTGCTGAAAGTTACGTTCACAATTGCAGTTTGTTCATTGAAAGTGTCCTTCCACTCCAGGAGATAAGAAACAGTGTTACCCAAAAAGGCGAGACTCTCAGCTGGCTGAAATCCAGGCTTAAAGACTTGACTGAAGTTTCTTCTGAGAAAGAAGCCCAGAAGCAGGGAGATGCGCTGGCCAAATTATCTGGTTCCTTCAAGGCTCTCGGAAGTTTGTTGTCAGAGGTATATCCTTTACTCACACTCTGGACAGGCAGGTCTGGGGGAGGGGAGTAGGAAGGTCCTTTCTCTTTTGGTTGTAGTTTAATTAGTAGGTTTATAACAAAATCTTAGTTGAAATAGGATGGTTGATACATATGAACATTGGTGGAAAGATGAGTAGAATGTTGGAATTATGGTCTCTGTTGTTGTTGGATATATTAGTTCAGATTGGTCTACAGCTTATCAAATCCATTCCTTTTTGGGTTTGTGCCTGGAAGATAATATAAGAATGTAAAGTTGAATAGCTAGCTACCAGTATTTCTTGAAATCATTAATAAACTTGCAAGAAATAATGATTAATTGAATGACTACAAAGTCCCTTTATTTTGAAGATCTGGAATTCTCTCTAGCTGTCCCTGATATAATAGTTTGATAGTTAACCTTTTATATTTTTAATCCATGTAGATCTACCTATGACTCTTTAAGTGAATTTACATAAGCCAAAGATACTCTCAACTGCTTGTGATTTAGTTTTATGTCATAATTTTGATGGCGTAACACTTAGTATTCTTAAGAATTTTTGACAAATTGAAAACAACAATCAGATTTATTAAATTTTAGAACCTAAGCTATTTCAATCCTTAGATGGCTTGTCTTTCATAGCAGCGACCAAGTTTAGATAGTTGGCACTACCATACTTTAAATGAAATTCTGATATTATTTTCCTTTACTTTTTCTTTGGTCAAGAAGGTAAGAATAAGAGTAAGGATACTAATACAAAAGTAAATATATGTGTGGATAATCCTTGATCCAATATCTACCAAATGGCTTTAGTCATGCCAAAAGATTAACTTATATTCTATTATACATACACAACCACGTTGGCAGCCTTTAAATTTAGAAATTATTATTCACCTTAACATTTCACCATGGCCGTTTATTTACTTTATCTTTCAGAAACTCTCATGGGACCTGTAGCAACAATCTGTCTCTAACAAATGCAGGGCATGAATTCTTTGCACACTCATGTGTATTCTGTGTAGCTTTTATTATTATCCTTTTTGTTACTTAAACAGAACAAAAAGGAGCAGAGAAAATAAATATTCTGTTCATGTAAATATTGATGTAAAAAATGAATTTGATACATTCAGGACTTCCTTTGATTATAATCTATTTAGTACTTAAATTAATTGAACACAAAGTTTTTACAACTGTCTAGTGTAAGAAAAAAAGGCTGTGGATTATCAATATGTAATGAAGAGTCACTTCTTTCCCCAGAGCTGTGATTTCCTGAGAGCTGTGTGGTTTTCCTAGGGTTTTATTTCTGTTTGTTTGGAGAACGGTACACTCCAAGTTACCTGGGACAAAGTCAGAGCAGAGGAGGGTCACAGGAAAAAAAAGAGCATAAGAGAAGGAGACACTGAAGGCTTCTGTGGAAGACAAATGACGACACAACGTTAAAATGGTTATTTTGGTGAAGGTACAGAGGGAGGGACTGTAAAATAAAAAGATGCTGGTATACTGACATAGAGGAAGCAGAGAGGAAGCGAAAGACAAAGCTGAGAACTAGGGAAAATGACAAGCAAAAGAATCCACTAAAGAACCACAAAATTAGAAATTACATTGTTTTATTTAGACTTATTGAAAGTGCATTTTCAACAAATACCCTTTTAGTTCTTTTTCCTCTATGCAGATTTTCCCCTTACTTTAAATATAATAAACATAACTTTCTTACAACATATTTTTTTCATAATTAGATTTTTAATAATTAGATTTTTTAATAACTAGAATTAAAGGGATCCAGGAGACAATGTATACAATATAGACAGATTTATTATTCTGCCTTGATTTTGAGGTAGAGGAGGTTTTTAATATGGTGCACAACACCATATCAAAGGAGGCCTACAACTCCCGTAAGTGACTATGCAGTTGAATAATGATTTAAAAAGTCTTAAAATATATGAAGGAATAAAGGTCAGGGATCTGTGTGTATATTTTAAGTTGATGAGAAAGATTTTATGTAAATTCTTTAAACTTTTTAAGATTACATGAGCATATGATTTACAATTTTTTCATGAAAACCTAGGTTGAAAAGATGTTAAGCAATTTTGGGGACTGTGTCCAGTACAAAGAAATAGTCCAGAGTTCCCTTGAAGAGTTAATTTCTGGTTCTAAAGAAGTCCAGGAAGAAGCTGAGAAGATCTTGGACACGGAAAACCTGTTTGAAGCACAGCAGTTACTTCTCCATCACCAGGTAGAATGCCCCTCCCTGCTGCATTCACGCCAAGTTGGTTAGTTGATGACAGACAGAACTGGAGGGAGGAATAGCAGATCCACTGGGTGAGGGCAAGGGAAAGGGGGCAGGGTGTGCTGGGAGGAGCCCCGCTGAATGGTTCAATATCAAATATTTCAGAGATCCTGCAAGGTAAATTCCCAGCCTGAGTGATTGGACGGTATCAAAAAGGTCAAGAAATATCATGAAGGAAAAGTTGAGTTAGCTATGAAAACCTTCATAAAACTTGCAAATCGTCCTTTTCATTACAGAGACTGCAAGCGTAGAGATAATTGCTTCCTATTTGAGATCAAAATTCTTTTGTCATTATATTAAAATATCACTTTTCAATTTACAATTTTTAATACATTTTAGTTTGGGAAACCGCAACTTGCATGAAGTGCCAGGCCTTTCAGAGAGTATGTTTACATGGGCTTAGAACTGGAAGTAATGAAATTCTGGTCATATATTGATAATAAGCAATTTGGATCATCTTCACTGGTCAAACTCAGTATAAGTAGAAGTATAATCCAAATAAAGTATTTTAATGACAAAATTCTAGCTAACTTAATGTATAGCAAATGCTAGTTAATTATAAATATAATAATATGTAAAAATGGGAGTTATACTAAAGGTATACATAAAATGGCAGCTTCTGGGCTTTATAGATACACTGATAATTAGTAATTATAAAAAGGCTGTAAGTACAAAAAAAGTTAATGCTTGATATTACGTTGTTCTCAATTCTTGTAAAAGTTGTGTTTGGGTTTCAATTTACTTTAAGTCAGAGAAATATGAGATTGTAGATTCTTACATTATATTCTATTATTTCACATTTCTTGGATCAAATATTTGGTTATATGTGTCTTTATTTGTGAAAATTCATGAGCTGTATGCTTGAGATTTGCATACCAGTCTGTTTGTACATCATAATTCAATACAAAGTTTATTTTAAAACTTAACCTTCCCCAGATAACTCAGCCGATTAATCATTCTGCATATGCCCAGGAATGCAATTTCTTAATATTAGCACTTTTTAGAGCATAAATGATTTTTTAAAATGGAGTTTTTTAAAAATGGACTTTGTGTGTTTAAGCAGAAAAATAATTATTTTAGGAGAACCATGTCAAGTGAATAGTTTTGCCAAATTCCTTCTGGAATATTGCACAAAATGCTAAATGTCTGAGTTTGCACACAGTTAAAACACCAAGACCAAATTAATTGTGTTGTTTACCATTCACAACATCAACTATCTATAAATAATAGAACTAATTTGAACTAATAGTTCAAATGCACCATTTTGAACTGATGCACTGTCCTCATTGCCAGTGTTTACCGTTCATCGTAACTTTAAAGTAGTTGTGGCCCACGCCGTGGGAGGTCGTGTGGTTGGCACCTCTCCTAAAGCGTGGGTGTCTATGGCCCTGCTCGGGGAGTAACACTTAGGCCACCTGTTGAACAAATGCTTCCAGCAAAAGACAAAGAGGATCTCTGCAAAGAAGAGGGACGTGCAGCAGCAGATGACGCAGGCTCAGCAGGGAGAAGCTGGGCTGCCCGGCCAGGTGCAGGAGGAGCTGCGGAAGCTGGAGAGCACCCTGGACGGCCTGGAACGCAGCAGGGAGAAGCAGGAACGCCGCATCCAGGTGGGAGACGGCAAGGCCAGGGCTGCGTTAACTTCCGGGCACGGGTTGCATCTCCTGCTTGTGGGAGAAAACCTTTGTTTCTGCCTATGATGCTCCAACACATGAGTGATCTCTTTTAAGCAGCACATCAGCCTGTGAGATGGGTACTACAATTAGCATATTTTGCAAGTGTGGATGCTTCGGAAAGAAAGAGTTTGAAGATGTGACTCCAAGACACAGAGCAGTAATCAATAATAAAGCCAGGGTTTTAATTCACATTAGCCTAAATCTAGAAATTGACAATGAATTATTTCATGTTTCCCAGTCCAGCAGCCATGCTGTTAGGCTTTACTGTGATCCTGACACATTACCTGAAATAACATTTTTCGATTTTGCCCCCTGCTTGCTGCCCACTTGCTTCTTCTCTGTCTTCTGTTTCCCTTTCTCCTTTCCTTTCCTTTCCTTCCTTTTTTCCTTCCTCCCTTCTTTGCTTGCTCGTTTCCTTCCTTCCTCCCTCCCTTCCTTCCTTCTTTTCTTTTCAACACAATATGGGAGGCTTTCTTTTCCTTTGTCCCTTATCTACATTTAAAGTACTATCCTTAATTCATAGGACGTTAAAGCTGGTAGAAAACTTGGAACCCTCGTTCACACATATTCTTTTTGTAGATGAATGGAGACTCAAAGGGAAAATTCTTGTAGAAACCATTAGGACTGTCCTTATTCAGTGTAACTGTTGAACTGCCAGGCTTAATTAGCAGTTGACAGCCTAACAAAGAATGGGAATGTGAACACTATTTTGTGACATGCTTTGATAATTCATAATATTATATGATGTTTACATATTTTTTTAATTTAGGTCACATTAAGAAAATGGGAGCGATTTGAAACCAACAAAGAGACAGTGGTCAGATACCTTTTTCAAACAGGTTCCAACCATGAGCGCTTCCTGAGTTTTAGCAGCTTGGAAAGTTTATCTTCAGAATTGGAACAGACAAAGGTATATCATCAGTAACACATAGAGACCCTCGGTACTCATTCAGAAGAAAAACTGTGTTTCCTCTCCTGGTTACTATTAATTATTATAAGTATGCATTTAACCAATACTTAATTGTTTCTTGATCATCCACTCATGAATACACTGGTCAAGTTTCTCTGGAAAATGAAAACATAAACAAGATTTAAGCATCAAGAACTGAGAGAGAGTTTTCATTAAAATGGAAAATAGTTCCCTAATAGATGAATTCATTGCAAATTTTTTTCTGAAGACAGTGATATTTTTACCTGAATATTGAAGGGCATATAAGACATAGAAGGACAGAACTTGGGGCAGATGATGATCATTCCTGGAATGAGAAGTGACATAAAGTATAAAAGCGTTAGATATGGGATTCCATGTTGTAATGCAGAAAAATGAAATACAGTTGTAAAGCAACAACTCTCTAGACAACCTGGAGTACTTAAAGGTTTTTAAGAGAGAGAGTCATGTGGTCAGAGTGGTACTTCGGGGAGATGAGTTTTCAAGCAGGTGTAGAAAGTTGAAAGGGTGAAAGACTGGAGCCACAGGATCCAATTAGAAGGATATTGCATGGGTGCGTTGAAATGGACATGCGTGAGAGTGAAGGGGATAGCCGTGGGGGCGGATGCAAGAGACAGAGGGTGAAGGACAAGAAGATGATACCCAGGGTGCTGAGTCTCTGGAGACAATGGGAGTGAGGTGGGAACCTAAAGGTGCAGCTGTAGTGGGGAAAGATGACCAACCCTGTTTTCAATACAAGAAGTGAGAGGCTCCCGGGGCACATCCACAAGGGACTATGTAGCTGTCGGCCACGGTGAGCTCCAGGCTTTACAATGGAGGCCCTGGACACTCAGAGCAGACCGACAGATTCGCACAAAGCATTTGGAGACTTGTACGGATTGTTTTGGTTCCTGCTTTTGTGTTTGGGGTTTGTAAGAAGACTGAATGAGTATTAAAATGTGTCAGCCAATGCATAAGAAAGAACACTCTCATCTATCCTTTTACAGCCTTTAGGAAGTACATCCTTCTACTTTTGTCTTCTTACTGATGAAAGGCTTTTCTGCATTTCATCCGCTATTTTTGTATTATATCTCTTATTATTAACTGAGGAATTGAAAGTTTGTAAGGCTACTTAATCTTTCCATTCTGTATGATTTTCACCAGCCGTTTAAGTAGAACATTATTTTTAATTTTAATTATTTTATATATTAAAATACACCAGGCTTCTAAAAAATAAATACAACTGCAGTTATTGGGTTAATTATCATATAAGGGTTCCATCCAGGCTCCATGCAGGGTTTCTGACACCGCATGGCTCTAATTCCTTTGAGTCAGTTATCAGCTACAAATGAGGCAAATGTAACCTTTTAGTCTTATCATTAAAACTTTCCTTAACCAATGATCTTGCGTACTTTGGGATTGATTTAATAACATCTGCTAACATTAATTGAATATATACTATATGCTGGTCTAATCACTTGATGTTTATCATCTTCTTTAATTTTATCCAAATAATTCTAAAAAATAGGCACCAATGTTAATCCCTTTGTATAAAGGAGGAAATATAAGGGGCATAGTTACTAATGCATTTATCTAAGATTTTAGGATTCCTGACTGGTGAGTTTGGGATTCAAACCCAAGAGGTCTGAGTCCAGAGACCAGACTCTTAGCTACTTATTCTACTTTCAGTATAAAAATATGCTGCTGCACAAGCACTTGTAAGCTGGAATCATTATTCCTGTTTCCCTGCTCACTCGTCATTGTTCACACAGCCTTTATCCCAGTGGTAGCCCTGGAGGGGTTGTGCTAAGGAACTCCGCTTTCTGCCTGCCAGGATGTGGGCGGGTGTTCATGGCAACATCGTGTTTAATCTTCACAACAAGGCTTTGCTGATGATGTAAGGAACATTCAGAGAGTTATGTGTCTTAAGGTCACGCGGCTAGCCAAGGACAGACTCCAGGCTGATCGGATGCCAGAGTCCAATGTCTCCTGCCACCTCCTGCCGCCACTCATGTCGTCTTCTGAGGATGTAGATAAAGGGCCTTACAATGTTATTCTTCTTTTGTTTAAATTGGTCTTTGCAGCACCATTCTGTCTGCTCTTTGGATTGCTTTACGTTGTGCTTGCCCCATTCATAGCTTGTATATGGCGCTCAGTGATTGTGTGTCAACAATTTCGAGCGTAGCTCTACTTTCTCCGTAGTTTCTCCTTGGTTCTGGGAAACACTAAGGGAAAAAAAATACTATTTTATACTTCTGATTCCATTCATGGGATTCTGAAACTTTATGAACTTGAAAGATAAGAGAATAAAAATGAGTAAGGACAGCTTACATGTGAGCTTATAGTCACTGTAGATTCAAGCTCACCTATAGCAATAGTGGGCGTTCATAAACTCAGGTTATAAGTTTGTGACATTAGCAAATACTGTAACTGTATTTTTTGGATATTATAAATCCCTCTACTGTAAGGAAGTTGTCCTTACTCATTTTTATTATCTTAAATTACAGGGTACTTCTCTGAAATAATGTTCATATTTCTATGAGGACATGGAGTTTTTCAAATGTGAAGTTATAATAGGATAATTTAGTAACTCTATCTTATATGGCATTATGTAACAATTCTGGGAGATGCTCTATGGCCAAAGATGGCTAATAGAAGTTGACTTTAAAAAATTATTTACATTGTATTTCTACATTACTCACCTATTACAGGGTTTTTTGTGATCAAAATTTAAACCTCCTGTGAGATTTTGTTACATGAGAAGAAATGAGACACTAGTTAATCTTTTTCACTCAAGATTATCTCTTGGTTTACATTTTTTAATTCACTATTCAATATATTTACCTGACAAAATTCAGATAACAGCTAAAATTTATTAGTGCCTCAAACATATTCATTTCAAATTAAGGTAGTTCCCTCTTACTGAAAATTGCTGTGTGAACTTACAAACTATTTCATCCTCAATTTTACATGAGAGATGTAAAAAAATTATGATAGGCACTTGCCAGTGTGCCAGGCAGTTAAAAATGAAGTTGCTAATTAAATGCTAACAATGACCTTACAAGAAAAGCATCACTGTTTTATATTAAAGAGCCAGAGCCTGAAAAGTAATTCATCAAAGCCAAGACCTGGTAGTTTTCAAATCCAAGATTCTAGTCTACGTTTGACTGGTATGAAAGCTTACCTTCTTTCCATCACCTAGTATATGGCTGTATGGTAAATATGTTTAACAACATTAAGATCAGATTATGTATCTTTTCAGAGAACTAGTTAACAAAATATTTCTTTAGAGTAAATAACAGTGATACTCTGGATTGACCCAGATATTCTTCAATTACATAACCAAAAATTTATATGCATTGCCCTAGAAATTTATTATCTTTATGATTGAAAAAATCAATCACTATTGATCATCGCCTGAACTGGCCTGTAATACACTAACATATTTGTGGATAAGTCAGTTATTATAATGAAGCTCAGCATTTTAAACAATAAACTCAACCCAGGAAACAATGAAAAAACATTTGCGTGAGAATGGTTGGATAATTGCGAAGGCCTGTATCTGCTTGAGTATATAAAATGAAAATAACTTAGCCAAGCCTGTTCTGGCCACGAAGAAAACACATCAGTTCTACTGCTCAGTGCATCCATGAGCTCATGTGCACACAGGTACGAGCCTCCCCATCCCTCAGGTTTGTGGGAGACTGCAGGACACATGTGTGATAAGTTTGAGGGCAGAGCTTGACGGGAGGTGCCTTCCTAACAATTATAATCTATTTTTCTAGGAGTTTTCCAAACGAACTGAAGGTATTGCAGTTCAGGCTGAGAATCTTGTGAAGGAGGCTTCGGAGATACCACTTGGGCCCAAGAATAAGCAGCTGCTTCAACAGCAGGCCAAGTCCATCAAAGAGCAAGTCCAAAAATTAGAAGACACACTTGAAGAAGAGTATGTGCTTGACAAGTCCTAAGCTTTCTTCTCTGAGATGCAGTTTCATACAGTCTTTCCTGCGTATTGTATTCAAAACATTCTCTTAAAATCCCAAAGTGTCCGTGTAGTTCAGCATGTTTCGAGGAAACAACTCAGAATTCAAAAGATGAAAGCCACTAACCCAGAAGCCAACCTTTATACCGTAACAGAGCAGAAAAATATAAGGGATGTGGTTTTTGCATCATAAACTGATTCTGTTTGTGAAAAAGCCATATCTGTTAAATTTTGTGGCCTTCATACATTGGAGAGGAAATCTCAAAAAAAGAATCAACATTGAAAATAATTTTTTTACTGTATTTTGCTGTTGTTGCCAGGTAGAAGGAAGAAGAGAATTTTTGGGTGTGTAGATTCTGAACCTAAATATATAGGATAGAATCCCAATGTCTTCATCTCCAAGCTAACAAAGCTTATTAACAGAGCCTCAGTATTCAAATTCCACTGAGACATATTCTATTTCCAAAAATTGAGTTCAAAAATCTATTCTATTTGTAAATATTTGATATATGTTTACCTAAAAAAGAAACTGAGAATAGTTTAGCCTATGGCAGAGATTTTCAACCTTTTTATCTCATAGTACACACTACTAATTACTAAAATTCTCAGCACACCAAAATATATATATTTTTTGCCGATCTGACAAAAAGTAGGTATAGCTTTGATTCATTCACATGGATGGCTATTGTTGTGTTGGCTGTTGTCATTTTTTAATTGAACAATCTAAGGAAAAAATAGGTACTGCATATTTTAAAAATTCTTTCAGCAAACCGGTTGAAAATTGCTGACCTATAGTTTCTTGTTATGCACAAAATATACATAAAAATTAAAGGGACTAAACATCTGAGAATATGGCCAAGGTTCCTCAAAATAATATGACTGAACATTTCTATTTTAAAGGTTATTTAGTGGCAAATCACTGATACATTCTTAAGGTATAGAACATAATTTTTGAGATGGATTTTGAAATTAAGATTATACATTGTCTAAACTTTAAAGTTTGTTAAATAATTTATTTAAAGGAAATTATGACTCTAAACTTTGAGAATTTAAATATTAATTATTATTCATCAAGGGATGGAAATAGTAAAACTTAGAGTTTACTCAAAAGGAAGCTACTTTTATGAGGAACATGCACTTGCATCTTTATTTTATTGAGAAACTTGCAATATGACAAAGCTTGCACTGCCTGTACTGATGAGAGAGCATTAGGCAAGTCCAGGGTATACATTAAGACTGCAATATTAATTGATTTGACAATCAACCCATTGTATTTCTCCTGATGTTTTCAAGTGCCTTTTGGTAAATGGAAAATCCACTTTTTTTAAGCAAAATATTTAGTGCAATGATAGACTGTAAGTTTCTTACTCTTTCTAAACTGAAAGCCATAATCACGTGGTTATATATGTAGAGCTAATACAAACTGGAAATCTATAGTTAAATTTTTGTTCACTAGATTTCTCACAAATAAAGCCCAAATTCTCTAAAAGCAGTTGGGGTGCTCATGTACAGGGATTTATAAAAGTGTTTTGGAATCAAGACACTAGAGACATCTAAGAATAGCTGAAATTATAGATTATAGATTATAGACAACAGGCTTAGCTCTAATGATAGAGCAGGTCCTGCCTGTTCGCATGGAATTCAAGTTACAAGCTCTAATCTTAATCCATAAAGATGCATTGTATTAGGATCTCTGAGCAGAAAGCATCCCTGCAGTGTGTCTCCTGGGAATAAGGGGACCACAGCAGCAGGGCTGCTGAAAATCGGTGTGCATGAGAGGGCACGTGGGCCATTCACACAAAGGGGGCCTGGCAACTACTGGCCACATACAGTTGAACTAGATTAACCCCGACTCCACCTCCCTTGGACCCAGCCATGATTTGTTCGAAGCACAATCCCGTTCACAACTTGGTGTAGATGCTATTTTGGTAAATGCTCATTCTCAGAGGAGATAGGGAGACGAGAACTGAGGAACTCATCTGATCAAATGTGTGTGTTTCCCCCTCCCCCGTTCTAATAGTTTAAACTTTGACATGGTCACAAACGTCTTAGCTATCTTTTCACCTGGTGACTTAAAGAAAAATGTATTGCTGTTCTTTATTAAAATACTGTATTTTATTTACTTAATTTGGTTAATTTTAGTATTAAAACCATGGAAATGGTGAAAAACAAGTGGGATCATTTTGGCAATAATTTTGAGACCCTGTCCATCTGGATAACTGAGAAAGAAAAAGAACTCAAAGCCTTGGAAACTTCGTCATCGGCCATGGACATGCAAATCAACCAAATTAAGGTGACCTGCTCACACATTCCTTGCATTTGTAATCCATGCCTAGCTTTTAAAAACTCCTTTCTGCCCTGGCCAGGTAGCTCAGTTGATTAAAGCATCATCTCAATATGCCAAGGGGGCAGATTCCACTGGGGCACATACAAGAGTCAACCAATGAATGCACAAATAAGTGGAACAACAAATCAATGTTTCTCTCTCTCTCTCTCTCTCTCAAATCAATAAAAAATCAATAAAGAAGAGAAAATACTAAAAAAATACTCCTTTCTTACATTTCATCAAATGATATTTGGCCATAGAACAAATCTTTCATTGATATGTGACTCCATTCAAATTAAATTCACACAAATTGCTGAGCTAAGAGGTCTTGATTAATGCTGGGCAACTGTTTAGAGATGGAATTATGTATTAATATTGTCTGACTTAAGCATTCAAGGTCAATGTTGTGTGCAATATTATTAAAATGCTTTTATGGTTACATTATTCTTTTCCTTGATTTTGAATTAATCCCATTGGAGTTCTCTGTCGATTCATTTCTACAACATGAACTGTATTCATCATCTACAACTGTACAGAATTATCCCAAAAGCCTAGTTCAAGTATTAGTGGTGTTTACCCTCACAAACCATAAGGAGTAGAAATTAAATTCTTTAAGCGAAGCAGTCACACCCCATTGCTCCAATTCTTTTATTTCTGATGACTTTCAGGCCATAGACTAAGATGCTGTGACATCTGAGCTCCCTCAGCTCCAAAATAATGATGTGTGTAGACCATCACCATTCACTTCATTCAAATAGTTTGAGAAAAATGAGCTCAAAGGAATGAATTCTGTGTTTGCTTCTCTTTTTTATATATATAATTTTTACACCTCACATTTTAAAAATTCAACTGCTTTTTTTTTTCTATCTCAGCTCATTGTATTGGGATGGGAAAAGCCTCTGCCTTTTCATTCCATTAAATATAGTGAAATCAACACCAAGGTGAAGCAACATTTCACATCGTGACTCAGAGCAAGTCACTGCCACGTGCATGGTGGGAGGGTGCGGTACAGCCCTGCCTGGATCGCATGCTGTGCAGGTTCATCACACACCTTTTGCAACCAAGGCTGCGTGGAGCCTGGTGTGCGCAGTCTGCTCGTGTCGTGTGTACTTCACTAGGAAAAACAAAGGTCAAGCCATCGCGAATATTCGTGGAATATGTTCAGTCTTTTAATTTATTTTGAAAAGTTGTCATTTAATCACTTTCACTAAATTCTAAGAAAATAAAGAATAGCACACTTGGTTTTGTTTCAAAATTTTTCTTTCAAGTATTTTGACATACACTTTTTCATTTGCTTATGCTCTCTATTAATTTGTTTCACTACCATTTACTCTTAATTCCAGGACTTCTGAAACACGTCAGTTATCAAATCTCATTGCACTGTTGCTCTTCAGGAAACCAAACAATTACATATTTAATTTTTAAATATATGAACTTTCAGTTGTGGATTTTTATGCCATCAGACTAGAAATATATTTTAATATTCCAAAATGACATTTTGAAAACTGTCTAAAAATGTAGTCATGAATCTGAAGAGCAAGAAGTACATATTTGTTACAAATAAAGATAGAGTGGAATACTGTCTACTATGGAATCTGGGCTAATAAGTTTTATGTTTTATTTTCATACAGAATTAAATTATAGAAAATATTAAAAAATATGGTAATACTTGTAATGTTTTTAATTTAAAACAACCTTAGGGAAAAACTAATTCATAACATTGGCACTGTTGTGAAGATATTTATTTATAAACCCACTTTTTGTTCTCCATTACATGCTATTCTAAATTGACTGATTTCTTATTCCTAATTGGTAATTTATTCCTAACTGGTGATAAGAATATATACTGGGTTCATCTTCCACCTTCTCGTCTTGGATTAGAAAAATCGTTGCCACAGTCCAACGATACAATTACATACTTGCACTTGTTAATTTGTTGGTAACATGTACCACACTAAGAATTAAAAGCTTCAATGTTAACTAAAAGTGTTTCATCGAGGTGTTGCAAGGACCCACAATGATTATTGGCCCAAAGGAGAAAATACATTTTTGTTAAATTTATGCGAAAGTTTTCTAAAAAAATATTATTTAAAAAAACCAGCAAAATAAAGGAAGATCATATTAATGCTCCCACTACAAGTGTCCATGCAATGTGCTGCGATAGTCATGCGTATGAAAAACGAAGGATGTGACGCATTGGCACTAATCTCGTGTGGGTTATTTCTGATTGCCTTCGCTAGGCAAACATCGCTTCGATTTTTTTCTAGGATAACAGTATTTTCTATTTAAATTATTTGAAACAGATTTGTCTGAATTCTTGGCTTTATTTTGATAGGAAAATGTGGCTGTTTTTCTCAGAGAAATAGTTTTTAGTTTCTCATACATAAATAAGCCTGTATGGTTATGAGAGACAGATACGCACTCCCACTCACATATGCACACATGTCGTTAGTGGCCTTCAGTACTTTCCATGTGTTGGCTAATATATTAAATGCCCCCAATGGAAATTGTAGCAAGTAAACTCTTTACTGTAGAGTCCACAGCTAATGAATATAGCAGCAGTCATAGAGTGGGGCCCAGGGTCAGCGGCAGAGGCAACTCCTGAGAAGTTGTTAGAGTTGCAGACTTGGCCCCACATGAGACCTCCTGAGCCTGAGTCACTGAGGATTGAGACCAGGGGATCTTAATGTATCCAAATTTGGAATACACTGGCGTAAAGAATAGGTGATAAATGTGAAAAGACTGAGCTTAGGTAGGAGTGGAATCAGATAAGCATGTCATTTGGTAAAATACTAAATACTCAACTACATTTTAGAAAATTTAAATGTCAATATTAGCATTGCTGTGTGTTATTGGAACACACTGTTCCCCAGGTCAGTTGGTTAAAATGCTTGACTCAGGGTAAGCGGGGAATTCTAGGTACCTTCAGAGACACTGCAAGAATTCCAAGGACATCCCCCTGCTTACATCACTCCAAGCAGGAACAGCTTTTTCTCTGTATTCTCTATCCAGTGAGTACAACCATCAATGCCTGTTTTAGACACTGTCTGCTTCTCTAGCACCCAAAAATGAGTTCAGGAAACGCTTGGTGTGGTTCATCCAAATGCACTGAAATGTCAGTTTTCTGTCTCTGAATATCTATGTCATTTCAGGAAGGCAAGCTTGCTCAGCCGACATTGTCATTTTTCTCATTTCAAATATTAGGTCACAATTCAGGAAATAGAAAGCAAGATCAGCAGCGTTACAGAACTGGAAGAAGAAGCTCAGTCTTTTGCTCAGTTTATTACTGCTGGAGAATCGGCTCGAATCAAAGCCAAGTTGACACAAATAAGAAGATACTGGGAAGAACTTCGAGAACGTGCACAGAGTCTGGAAGGAATTATCCTGGGACATTTATCTCAGCAGCAAAAGTTTGAAGAGAACCTTAGAAAGGTACGAATTGGTCCCTGCATGCTAGTGTTACCTATTTCACATTGCATTTATAGTGAAATGCAGCGCATGGTCTAGACATAGTGGAATGGAGAAACAACACAATTTGCCAATCGTTTCCCAAGTTGTCAGTGATGTGCTTAAGTTTATAACTATTTATATGGTACATACTTTGAGGGAATATAAAAATGTCTTTATACATTGTATTCAGATGGGCATTGAGATATATATTTCTTTCTTTTAAATAATAGGACACATTCATTTTAGATTTTTTTAATTTTTTATTTTAATTGTTGTTCTTGTACAGTTTTCTGTCTTTTACTCCCATTCCAGCCCACTGCCCCAGCCCTTCCCACCCCCCTCCCATTTCCACCCCCGCTGGTTTTTGTCCATGTGTCCTTTATACTTGTTGCTCCATCATTTTAGATTTTTAAAAACAATATATTTTATCAACACATTGAAAGTTATCCAGAAATCATAGGCATGCTGCTTCCTCAATAATCTTTTCTGCCTTGATGTGTATTCTTCCCACCATTATTTTTGTTTTACCAATATTTTAGATCCAGCAGTCTGTGTCTGAATTTGAAGAAAAACTTGCTGATCCAATTAAAACATGTTCTTCAGCTACAGAATCATACAAAGCTCTCCAAGAGCATTTGGTAAGAGTATGCTTCAACACTGCGGCTTATCTATCAGCTCAGAAATTTGCTAATTTCTGCTCGGAAAGGAAACAGTATTTTCATAAGAGTTAAAATTAAAGAAACATATGTTACATGAAGAATGATATAGATGAAGCATATTTACTTCATTTAACATAAGAAATATAAGTGCACCAGTAACTTTTCATTAAAAATGTCTGTTAAAGAAGTATTCATTTAAAACCTATTTCTCTCACTTAATTAGAACATCCAACTTTTTCATATTATAGCTTTAATAAGTCCTATTACTTCTTAACCAGCATTATAAAAATTAGATGTGCAAAAAAAATTCATGTGCATAGCAGTTTCAGACCCTAAATCCACTACACTCAGACGTGCAAAGAATATGGCCTCGCTAACCTTCTCCCAGGGACCAGCTCTTTCGGTCTGGTCCCGGAACCCGTGAGCACTGTGTGGTGTTTTGCACAGGAATGAACAGAGTCTCTGACAGAATTGAATGAAGGAGCAAAACAGGAGAACCAGGTGTAAAGAAATAGCGAAAAGAAATATGTGATAATTAATGCACAAATAACATGTTACCCCATTACAGGTGCACGTGGACACACATGTGCATAAATACATGGGAAGGGGCTGCAGGGGTGGAAAGCAGACCATGGGCAGAGGGATGCCTGGAAAGGGCAGTGGAACTTACGTCATCCAAACGCTTACAATGAGAATGCATTTTTGTGTTACTTACGCAATTCTTCTAAAAATACCCCTAAAATGAAGAAAAGTGGGAAAATTGGGTTTCATGGAATTATTTTAATGGAAAACCCAGTTAATAATTGAGTACCAAAGAGAATAATAGTCTATCTTTTTCTGATATTTAGGTTTCTAGAGCAAGTTATGTTTCCCTGTCTTGATTTTCCGATCTGTAAAACGGGGTAGGTGAAAGGGCGCAAGCCCTCAGGGTCCCATGGAGAGTAACTACAGGAGCCGGTGCGTGGAATGGACGTAGCGCAGCACTTGCCATTTGCTGAGACACCTCATCGTCACTATTATCGTTGATCCCTGAGGGCAGCTGTGTCAACCAAAACTCTTCCCCCGTGTTGTGTATAGAGACTATTGCACTCACATTCAGTTCTTGTAAATTAGGAATAGAGTTTTCTTCAGCATATTTGGCATAAAGTGAATAATAATTTTCACAAATTATCTGACTTGCTAAGAAAAAGTAGACATTATCTTCGTATACAGCAACGGTTTTATTTAGGCAATAGTCCTTACGTGTTCCCTTGGATCCCTGCGCCCACGAAGTACCTTTCTCCTCCCCTTCACTCCATGCTCCTGGAAATCACCGTCAGACGATTTTTAGGGCCATCGTTGTCCATTCTGCCTGAGGGCAAGTGTTCTGAGAATGGGCCTCGCAGGCGCGTGGAGGCCTCGTGCCTGGCTGTCCTGCTCCCATCGCGCTTCTCTGTCCCTTACCAGGATCTGTGCCAGGCCCTGGAATCCCTGGCCGGCGCAATGGCCGCCCTCGCAGCCAGTGCCCAGAAGGTCACCGACACAGGCTCCTCGGCTCAGGAGGCCGCGACCCTGCAGCAGAGGTACGAGGGGCTGCTGAGCCGGGCCAAGGAGAGACAGACGGTGCTGGAGAACCTGCGGGCCCACTGGCAGAGGTGAGCCGCGTTTCCTCCCGAGTCCGCTGCCTGAGTTTCAGTAGCCCCTCTTAAATAGGAAATCCCCCGCCAACCGTTCTCCAAGTGATGAGCAATAATCATCCCAGATGTTAAACGTGTCAAGTCGTGTTTCTAAGGAGTGGAAAGGGTGTATGGGTAACTTTCCATATTACACAGACATACAGACAAGTGTGCGATGCCTACATGAATGAGAGAGGAGTCACATTTTTACCTTCCCTTCTAAGAATAAGATAACCAACGTTGTATCATTTGTAATGGTTAGTGTTGGACGCTCCAACTTCAGAAAGGCCTCATTTTCTAATATGCTAATTATGGATGAATTTGTGTTTTTTACTCCTGCTTTCTTTAGGCTAGAGAAGGAGCTGTCGACCTTTTTGACCTGGTTAGAGCGGTGCGAAGCCATAGCCAGTTCCCCAGAAACGGACATTTCTGCAGACAGAGTCAAGGTGGAGAGTGAGCTTCAATTAATACAGGCAAGCTCAGGGAAGTGTGTGGAAGGTGGGATGCTCTCTGTTACGGTTGCATTACAGAACAAAAGCAGAAGCCAAGCCCTCTATCCAACTTAACTTCTTGCCTTGGCTCTGTGGTCCCGAAGAGAACAACACAGACCTGAAAGACAAAACAATGGTGAAGTCTGTGATGATCAGCATCTCTGATGCATTAGAAAGTCCTGTAATATGATGTTTGGCATTTGAATGCAAATTTTCTGGCAGGTGAGCAGAGGAAGGAGTGCGTGGAAATGTAGATGAAACAATGCTGATGATCAGTGAACAATTTTTTGAAGGTTTTGTATTTATATAAATTTTTGGTAATAAAAAGTGTATTTTGTTAGGAAGAGAAGGAATACAATGTAGAAAGAAGTCAGGGTAATGATTATTTTTAAGCAGTACAGAAAAAAATGAATGAGCACATACGCAGATGATAGAATGACAAAGGATATGAGATAATTACATCTTTGAAGAAGCCAACTTTTTAAAGTTAAAAAAATCTTTAAGTATTATTGAAACTACAGTCAATGTTTCTAATTTCTAGAGATTAGTGACAACGATTTGCTTTAAGTGATGATGCCTGTGCCAGAAAATTCAACAGGCAAAACTTGTACTCCCAAGAGACTTATTGTATGACAGATTGACACCCCAACTTTTTCTCATTACCTTTCAGAAAAAGTTTAAGCAGAAGCTTCGTTCCTTAATTTTTCATAATTTCTTCTCTAAAAATGCCATGAGAGAGGGTCTCTAGCCTCTGAACCTATTTCCCGTCTTCCTTGATTTTGAAGGTTCCCTACACTCCTGCTTTTCTGATTTATTAAACACCCATGTTCTGCATTAATCTCCCAAAACGTCCCTGCTCAGAAACCTCCAGGGGCTGTCCTGCCCCGAGGAGAAAGGTTGGTCCTGAGTCCACCCTTTCTAAGTCTGG
Organism: Anoura caudifer; assembly: GCA_004027475.1. Classification (NCBI taxonomy): domain Eukaryota; kingdom Metazoa; phylum Chordata; class Mammalia; order Chiroptera; family Phyllostomidae; genus Anoura; species Anoura caudifer. Next base: position 333,456 of record PVKU01000647.1, on the reverse strand, counting down.
TAGTATCTTCTTATAAATACAGCGTGAGGTGTTCTAGGAGAGGAAGTCACAGCTTCTTTTCCGAACAATGACAAAGCTTTCTGGTGACATCAATATGTGTTTCTCAGGAGTCTATATGGGAAATAAGTGTGACAGGGGAATGAGGGGGCTGCAGGCCTCTGTCACCCCCATGTCTAGGCACTGAATCAACCAAGCTGCTGCCCCACTGTGGGCCAAACAGTCCTTGTACATTCCCACCCTGGCCTTGTGTCCTTTGTCCCACTCAGCCCAAGTCCCAATTCCGCTTTGCAGTCTTTCCTCTCATCCGCAGGCCGTGTTCCCCTTCCTCTGATTCCTTCAGCCAATTTGCTTGTATCACACATGTGGTCTCACTGCGGAGGGGGAAACATCATTTTGACAAGCACCTACTATGTGCCATGCTACGGTGATCATCCCAGTTAACACCATGTTATGTTATTAACTATCTATATGAGTGTTGATCTCTTTTTAGGTAAGAACCACGACTTTTATGCACCCCTCACAGCACCTAAGAGATTTATTGTCTGATTAAACATAGAAAAATAAGTGGTTCTGTTGCATGGAAGTAAAACGAAGAGCCTTTAAATTCCGTGATTTGGCCCAATAGCATCTCTCAGCAGAGACGGAGACCATGTCCCTGTTACCTAGTACTGAGTCACTGTGACTGTTCTGCACACATTGGCTCTTGAGCATAGTTTTCCTTTGATTCTCTCTGCCTGCTCAGTTTGTTGATTCTGAAAGAAATTCTGCAGCATCTGAATCTGCCCAACAGTATAACTCAGACCCTGGAAAGCGAATTCGGGTTTCAGTAGCGTTTTAAACGTTGCTTTAGAGATTAAATGGGTCCATTTTGAAATCAGGGAATAAAAATCTCTCTATAGCATAGCCCCAGTGCCCTCCGTTTCGGAAAAGTGCAGAGCCTGTGGACAACCACCTGCTGTCACCTGGTCCTTTCTCGTCAGTCGCACTGGGATGAGAGCTGTCATACATTCTGTTTTTCTCAGGCGCTGCAAAGTGAGGTTGTATCCCAAGCTTCCACCTACAGCAACCTCATGCAGCTGAAGGAGTTGCTGTTCTCTGTGGCCTCCAAAGATGACGTGAAATTGATCAGCCTGCATCTGGAACAGCTGGATGAGCGATGGAGAGTTTTGCCCCAGATAATTAGCAAAAGGTAGGGGTTTTAGAAAACATCCTAAAATTGTCCATTTTTTAAAATGCTGAGCATATAAAATTAAGAGAATCCACTTTTGTTTACTTGTATTTAACCTAGCTAGTCCCAGGGGAATTGTAGAAGGGAAGGAAACTACTTTATTTGCCATTTTTAAAAGTCAAAATGCTCAAATATTAGCATTTCTGGTGAAGCTCCATTTTAAATTTAGATTTGCTCATGTTTGTATTATTCATAGCTTAAGCTGTTTATGTAGAGTAAAAAGATGGTAATTAAAGTTTTATTTCTCATGGTATGTATAAAAAGAGACACACACATATATAGTTCTGAATGAAGTTAAAGACAACCAAGTGCTACTAGAGCCATCTTATGGAAAAAAACAAACAAACTTTTGGGCCAACCGAAGACAACAGGAAGTCGCCCCTGTATTTACACTTGGCTGAGGATGCCCTGATGACATTAAAATCATTTCTAGCTGCTCCCTAGAAGGTGGATTATAGTGAGGCCGTGGTAGTGGCAGAAAGGAGACCAGTTTAGGAGGCCATTGGGGGTCCAGCCAGAGTTGAGGAGGTTTAGACCAGGCGGTGGAAGTGGAGAGAAGAGCACAGAATACTAGGGTGGGGCGCTGACCCGATATGCACGATCTGACGTGGTGATGAAGCAGTGGAGGACCTCTGGGTGGGTGGTGCTGGCATGGACTGAGACGGGGCAAACCAGGAGAGAGACAGGGTTTGAGAAGTAGAAAACGTCAGGGGTTCTGGTTTGTCCCTGTCTGACCACATCACTTTTGCCCTTGGTTGAGCTGATTCTGAAATCATGCAACTCTTCTGTTCAGCTTTGGGGTATTTTAACTTTAACACCTATCTCTGCCTAGGATGAATTTTCTTCAGTCTGTGGCAGCCAAACACCAACAATTTGATGAATTGCTGCTTTCCTTTTCCGTCTGGATTAAGCTGTTTCTCAGTGAATTACAGACAACTTCTGAGATCAGCATAATGGACCACCAAGCCGCTCTTGCTCGGCACAAGGTACAGCACATTCTTTTACAATGGAAGAAAAATGTATTTGTAAAAAAGAGCTCTTGAGCTAGAAAGGGAAGCAACATTAAAAAATCACCTGCCAGCAATTTAACATTGTGTTCCTATAGAAATGTTTCCATAACTGAGCACGTGGGTCCAGGCAGTGTGCTATGCGGCTACGTTAATTCAGCAGACAGTCACTTCAGGTGAAATAGGAGACCACCGTAAGGTACCACTTCTTCCAAATGGAGCCAGTGACTTCTAGGGTAAAGTGATGAGAATGTCTGTTTTTAAGCTTCCCAGTTTGCTTTGTTCCAATGCTAAAAACGAATACTGAATCCCAATGCTTTAACAGCATAGTTTTTCTGAATTACTGTTTAGCTGGAAAGTTATTTAAAATGTATGATGCACTTTTCTTATTTCTAAATTATGCATTATATGTGTCCTAGCATAAAAAAAACAATTTAAAAATAGATATTAATCATCAAGCATTGGACTAGTTGGAGATAAGCCAATAACAATATTTAACAATAAAATATTTAATGTTTATCAAGTGCTCACTCTATGCTGGGCTTGCTAATTGCTTTGACCCAAAGGAAAAGTACTTTCTATGTTCACGGCTGCAAGTGGTTTTACAGTTTGGAGCAAGGTCCCGGCGAAGTAGGCTCCCACCCTCTAAAGGAGGGAGACAGGGCGCCATCTTCCTCGGTGAGGGCCTCTCACAGCGATGACTCCAGGCTTTTGAGAAAGATATTCTTTGGTGGCAAAACTGTCCAGAAGCTCTTAAGAAAAGATGTATGTCTCCAAGGCACAGAGAATGAATTTGTAAGTTTTATAAAATAAATGCTTAAAGAAGACCTCTGAAATTTAGTAATTCAGGCTGCTGTGGTCAAGATTAAGACAGGTAATCATTTCTCTTTAATGGGAATCGTGCGGAGATTGATAGCAATTCTCTGATAGATTTTGAACGTGATTTTTTGTGAGCTGGTCAAATTTCTTATACAGGTTTTACCCAGTTAATCTGCATTGCTTTAAAGAGAAGGAAGCTAAAACTTGTGCCCAGTTTTATCTGCCTTATTCAGCACCTCTGAAGAGAGGTTCATGTCCAGCTACCCCGCACTCCTTCACTATGTTAGAATTAGCTTTATTGTATATATGTGTGTGTATGTATATATATACTATATATGTATATATAACTTATATCTTTCAAAATCTTTCAAATTTTATATATGTATGTGTGTGTGTATGTGTGTATTACACTTTTAACTATTTCTATCCATGAAGGAGTTATTTTCTATGGAATAAATTAGTTCCAAACCAGAGCTGTATTTTATATGAAATATATAGATGAGCAGAATAAAAGAAATTTTAAGGATGTTTCTAAAAGATTCATGTGGATGGCCTTTAATGCCATGCTGTGCACTGTATTTGAAATGTATCTTGACATCGCCAATTCTGTAATACGTCCACGTCATAAACCAGAGTGCATCTGAGGAACCAGTAACTCTCTCTCCCTTTCCCAACCAGGACCACGCAGCAGAAGTAGAAAGCAAAAGGGGGCAATTGCAAACTCTGCAGGAGCACCTTGCAAAGCTGGCTGCTCTGGGTCGAGCTGAGGACCTCCACCTCCTGCAGAGCAAAGCTGAGGACTGCGTCCAGCTGTTTGAGGAGGCCTGCCAGGTGGTGGGGAGGAGGGGGCTGGCCCTGTCCCAGCTGGCTGAGTTCCTACAGAGCCACACCTCTCTGTCGGAAGCTCTCCACCGGCTGAGGCAAAGGGTGGAAGCAGCCAACAGTATAAATAAGAAACAGACTGATTTATTAGAAAAAGACTTAAACGATGCTATTCAAGATGTGAAATCCTTAGAATCAACGGCCATCAGTCTCGATGGCATTCTTACCAAAGCCCAGTACCATCTCAAATGTAGAAGTTCTGAGCAAAGGACTTCCTGCAGAACTACAGCTGATCACCTCTGCTGTGAACTAGAGAGGATCCAGAACCTTCTGGGAACCAAGCAGAGTGAGGCAGATGCCCTGGCGGCATTGAAAAAAGCATTCCACGACCAGAAAGAGGAGTTGCTGAGAAGCATCGAGGACATAGAAGACAGGGCAGACAAAGAGCGTTTGAAAGAACCTACTCGCCAAGCACTTCAGCAAAGGTGAAAGGAAGCATTTGAAGCCAGTTGTCTTTTATTTTTTATTTGCTTTAGAATTAACTCTTGTGAAAAACTGTGGTAGGGCCATGTTTAGGAACTTCTCTTCTTAAAATATTTTTTGGATAAAATGAATGACTAATTTGGCACTTAAGTGGTCCTAAAGTTTATCTGGGTTCTCTAAAGGGCTGCGTATAAGCCACGTTGAGATCTTATTTACAACAGTATATAGATCATACTGTCAGTTTTTAAGCATTTTCTAACTCACAGGAGAAGGCAATCATGTTCTGTAACAAGAATGAAGACAGAGCCCTGACTGGTGTGGCACACTCAGTTGGTTGAGCATCATCCCTCAGAGCCAAAGGTGATCAGTTCGATTCCCCACAAGGGCACATGCCCAGGTTCTGGGTTCAGTCCCTCTTGTGGTGCTTACGAGAGACAACCGATTAATGTTTCTCTTGCACATCGATGTTTGTCTCCCTCTCTTCCTCCTTCACTTCCCATTTCTAAATAAATAAATAAATACTTAAAAAAATAAAGAATGAAGGCAGAGGAGGAAGGGAATGTTTCCACTAGGCTTGTAGTTCTGGTGGTAAATCTGAAGGGATTTCTCCCTAGTGGCTGCGAACCCTCAGAAAAGACTGGAGCAAACTGGTTAGTTGAGATTGAGTGACATGGGATATGAACAGAAAATGGTGTGAAAGGTTTCTCCTGTAGAGAGGAAATGGAAATGGTATCTGGAGCTTGGTAAGGTGATACGCTGCTATTTGAGATTTGCGTTTACTCACTTAAAGTGAAGCCAGTCAGCTTGGCAGAGCGGTTTTCTCTAGCTACAACCAACTGTTCGCTTAGAGTTGTGGACAAAGCAAGAGACGAACGTGCGTTTAAGCAAAGATGGGGGTTTTCCAAGTGCATTTAATAGAGAAGCTAAGAGGTCAAGGGTATTTTCCTGCAATAAATTGCAAAAGTAATTTTTCTCCCTACTACTGTAGCATTCTTTTCAATCTTATTCATCCTTCTTGATAGAACTTTGTCCCTGCTTAGGTTCTCAGGGTCACTTTCTCCCCCAGATTTTCAGGGAGCAAACAAACAGCTAGAAAGCATTTGTACCAAAGTACCCTTAATTTATGAGTTACATTGACCCTGCCAATTCACTTTCTTTCCATCAGAATCAAACACTAATTAACAATTGATTGATTGATTAATAGCTCCTGAAGTTATACTCCTGGTGGGCAATACATTATCTGACTGGTTTAACAATAAATTTACAAAAAGGAATAAGATTTGGGAAAGACAAAATAGCCTCTAGAGTAAAGACAGAATGAGGAGCCAAGGCAAAGAGAAAACTACTCACCCAGGATATAGCGGTGGGATTGGTGCCACCAGGCCGCCTGACCTCTTGGGCTTACTCGGGGCAGCAGACAGGAAGTCCTAAAGTTGCCAGAGAAGAAGGCCCAGGTTAAGTTCAAGAGCCATGTTAATACCCACATCACTGAACTCACCAAGGTCACACAGAGGCTACTGAAAACACTGCAATGAATTGATTTATTAAATTTCAGCCCTACTTAGGTTTCACTGTGCAAACCTTGGGCCGATTAACTCTCTTATAGCATGGAGTTAAGAACAACACCTGCTCCTCGTCCCTGTGTTTTGGGAATTAAATGAGATAATATCTATATGCTCACTTCATAAATTCTATAGCACTAAACTAAAAGGCAAGAATGAAAAGAGTCCATGGCTGCCTCTATATGGCCACTTTTCACAAATACTCAAATATTGATATGTTAGGGACAAAAAATAAACATTTTCTCTAGGTAATCTTCAATAAAGCATGTGATTAAATTTTTAAGATATATATTTATTTTTCAGCTTGGTAAGACTATTTTTATTTTATAAAACTACTATGATCCTTAAATATTTTACAAGAATTAGACCTCACAGCACAAAATAATTTCATACAAATACTTTGCAATAAGTACTCAACTACTTTGTCTACAAGGTCAACCTTAGTTTTAAAAGTTTTATACCACCTACGGCTAATAGAAGGAGAACCCAAACTTAATAGAAGGCTGAAGGTACACAGTGAGACTGACTTTAAATGTTTTCTGAGGTCTACTCCGAAGTATGCAAAGTTAATTTTGAAAGCATCTTTATCCATTGACATACATTAATTTAATTGCTATGTTAAAATTTTTTCTAGCTCTCTGTGTGTGCACTTTGTGGGAAGGAAATGTTGGCTCCCTACTATTAGTCAAACACCATTTTAATTCACAGGTTGAGAGTCTTCAATCAGTTAGAAGATGAACTGAATGCTCATGAGCATGAACTATGTTGGTTGAAAGACAAAGCTCAGCAAATCAGTCAGAAAGATGTAGGCTTTGCACCAGAAGTCGGGAGGGAGATAAATCGCTTGGAGGTCACCTGGGATGATACCAAAAAACTAATTCATGAAAAGTAAGTCAGCAGCTTCTCAGTTTTTTTTTCACTCTGACCTATTTTGGCCCATTGCTTGTTGATCTGCATGGGTGTGATCAAGAATTGAATATCTTTTGCCATCTTTAGTGTTCTGTGTCTCTTCAGTAACAATAAAAATTTAGCCCTACAGAACTTTATTGAAGAAGTTGCTTTGAGATTACAATTACATGTGAAATTCAATGCTTAAAAGCAGGGATTGTTAAATTACTGAGCACTACCTTGAGAATCTTAACCTCTGATTTCCTTTTTTATTTTATTTTGTTTTACTTGTTTGTAACTGAAGTGTAATTGATATAAGGTAAAATTCACTCTCTTAAATGTACACTCTTAACCTGTATGACAAGCTCATATAGTTGTGTAACTATCAAGTTTCAATTAACATTACCACCACCTGAAAAACTGTCTCACCTCATTGGAGTTGGTTCTTCCCTCATTCCCAGTTTCTGGCAGCCATTGGTCAGTGTTCTGTCTCCACAGAATTTTCTCTTTGAAAATTACATATAAGTGAATTCTTTCTACTTTGGGTGATTATAAATAATGCATCTGTAAATGTTTGCGCTCAATTTTGTGTGTGCATGTAAGTTTTATTTCACTTAGGGGGCCACTTAAAAGTGAAATTCTGGGTTGTATGTTAAGTGTGAATTTAACATTGTAAGAAACTGCCAAGTAGTGGTACCATTTTGCAGTCATACTCACCATCTTTGAGAGTCCCCAGTTGTTTCACATCATTTTCAGCACCGGATGTTATCTAGTTTTTGTTTGTTTGCCTGTTTGACGTTATAATAGATGTATAGAGATAGTTCATTATGTTTTTAATTTTATTTTCCCAATAACTAAAGATATTGAGCATATTTTCCTATGTTATCTGCCATCTAAATATCATGTTCACATTGGCCTGTTCAAATTACCATTTTTTATTGTTTTCTTTCTAATAATTTATTTTTTAATTTTTTATTACCATTTATTGCCCTTATACCCTTTTGTACCTCCACCAACTCCCCTCCCCCCCACAATCTCCATAGTGTTGTCCATGTCCATGAGTTCTTTTTGGTTCAGTCCCACCATCCCATAAAGCTATCTGCCTGCACTCTGTCTATAATTCTGTCTGTATTTGTCTTGTTAGTTCAGTTTGTTCACTAGAACAAAATAATAATATGGGGTTTGTCTTTCTCTGACTAGCTTTTTCACTTAGCATAATGTTCTCCAGGTCCATTCACACTGCCCCAAAGGGCAAAAACTTTCTTCATTTTTATGGCTGACTACTATTCCATTGTGTAAATGTACCACAGCTGTTTTATCCACTCATCTACTGATGGGCACTTGGGCTGCTTCCAAATCTTGGCTACTGTAAATAACACTGCAAGGAACACAGGGAACATATTCCTTTGTATTAGTGTTTTGGGTTTCCTCAGACAAATTCCCAGAAGTGGAACCGCTGGGTCAAAAGGGAGTTCCATTTTTCATTTTCTGAGGAAGCTTCATGCTGCTTTCCACAGTGGCTGCACCAATCTGCATTTTCACCAACAGGGCAGAAGGGTTCCTCTTTCTCTGCATCCTTGCCAGCACTTATTGTTTGTTGATTTATTGATTTTTTTAATGAAGTCATTTTTATATTAATAGCATCCCAATCAAAATCCCAGCAGGATTTTTTGTAGAAATTGACGAGCTAATTCCAAAATTTATATGCAAAGCAAAAGACCTAGAACTGTACAATTTTGAAAAAGAGTTGGAGAACTCACACTATGTAGTTTTAATGTGGTGTTAGCTAAAGGGTAAACATAGAGACCAATGAAACAAATAGAGTGAAATAGACCCACAGACATGCTCAACTGACTTTTGACAAAGGCAATTTGATGGAGAAAGAATAGTCTTTTGAATAAATAGTCCTGAAAAAATTGGATATCTGTATGCATTAAAAAATAATATCTTGTATGACATAAAAAGGTCTTTTAAACAAAATTGAGAGCACCTTATATACTGTAAGCAATTATCACAGGCTTTTGTTAATGAACCCACATTGCACAACTTTATACCATGTTGTTAAACATTGTCGTAAATTGTGTTTTATTAGAGGTTGCACATTATTTAATTATAAGAATGTATCAGTATTTATCTAATTATCAATCTTTTTAAAATTTCAGTTTCTATTTTTTCTCCTATTATACATAATGGGTGTGAAGAATATCATTTTACTTAAATCTTACAGTACATCTCTTTCTTTGGAAAAATTCCTAGAAGTAGAATTGCCTGTTCAAAGGTATCTGACTCCTATAAACAAAAACTATCTTCTCACTTTGAGAATTTTCAGGGGATCCATATTCAATAAAGATTTGAGTCATTGAAATAGAAAGGGAAACTTCATGTGTATTTTAATTAGTGAGCAGTGTTTTTTGTATATTTTTGGTTTTGTTTCCCCCTTCAACACTACGATTATGAATAATTAATTAATGCAAAAATTTAATAAAACAAAAATTTGGTGATATCTATATAAGCTTGAGTTGTTCAGAACATATGTTGCATCTCTGCTTGTCATTGAGGTCACAAATTTTATTTTAATGGCTATGTGCATTTTTCATTCATGAACATATGTTGGACATTAGAGTTAAGTAAAAATGACCAGTACTCTTTTAACCTCCATAGGTATAGACATGGTTTTCTCTTGATTCCAGTATCCATCTATGAATATATACGTACACCTGAGGTGCATTCATAGGGAACCCTTCCCTTTTCTGATACACAGCAATGGATGATGTCTTTTCTTTGATCTTTACAGCCAGGGTCAATGCTGTGGGCTTATTGACTTAATGAGAGAATATCAGAACCTGAAGTCAGCTGTATCTAAAGTTCTAGAAAATGCCAGCAATGTTATAATAACCAGAACTATTATAAAAGATGAGGAGGATCTTAAATGGGCTTTCTCCAAGGTAATAATTCAAAATCGATTTATTTTAGTAGAATATTTCAGTTAACCCATTTTTTCACTCATAATGCATTCTCTACACAAATTTTGTCAGTGTACTTAGATGAACATAATTCATGCAAATAAGCTCAACTTTTTAAAAAAGTACTGATATCTTAGGATTCTAGCAATTCAAGAAAATGATTTACATTTGCATAGTTTATTATTATCACTACTTTCTATATCTGGTCATCCATAAATTAAATTTGTTAGAGGCAAATGGTATTAAACTCTTATCAATGATGATTTTATTAATTAAAGAAACATTTATGTCCACAGCATGAAACTGCCAGGAACGAAATACATAATAAGCAGAAGGAGTTGGATAGCTTTACCAGTAAAGGCAAACAGTTGTTATCTGAGCTGAAGAAAATTCACAGCAGTGATTACACGTTGGTGAAAACCGACATGGAGTGCACCGTGGACAGATGGCTGGACGTAAGCTCATCACCTGCGATTCACTCATGTTTAGGAAACTCACTCTAAGGCAAAGGATTGTGGAGAGGTGCTAAATGCAAATATGACATTCTGAAGAAAAATAGTGTGCACATGAAGTTTAGAAATAGTAAAAAAATCATTTGCTTTATTTTGTTAAAACTTATTGGCAGGTTTTCTAGAATTTTATTTCAATCATAAGAAATTTGTAACTGTCTTCTCAAGACTCTGGGACCATGAATAAAAATAAAAGAATAATTTGCAGACATCCTACAGACTATTAAACCATGATGTATAATAACTTAAATGAGGGAGACTCTTCGCATTGAAAAATGTGAGACTTGTAGTTCACATCTTTGGGTTTGTTTTTGCTCTGTCATTTACTGGCTATGTGACCACAGGACAGGTCACTTGATCTCTCAATCCATACATATTTTGCATTGTTTTCCAGCTCAAAAAAAAAAAAAAAAAATCCAGTGATTCTGTTGACCCCTATTACCAATATCAAGGCTCAGAAGTTAAACCCAGAGTGGGTTCCCTTGCTTAAGCCAAATTGCGTAAGCTGCACATTGATATTTGCATACTAACATCAAATAATTTGGGGACTCCGGAAAATCTTATATTGATCCATTTTTAAAAGGACATTCTTCTTATGGGAGGAATATTAAGCTGTAATACTGTAGGCATGTAAAGTTGGTTAATTCCCTGTATATTTACTTATTCTATAAATGGGCTCAAGTCTAATTATGCCCCATTTTATATATCAGCATTACAAATAAAAGGGCTTACGGTATTACTTTCAAAAACAAATATGATACTGCCCTACATAGACTTCTATCCTGTAGAATTCAACCTTAGAGTGAGTTTTGTTAGACTAAACCCATTGTGGTTAGTTTTCCAATTTACAAATAGTCTCAAATATCTCAAAAAGTCAATCACCTCTCCCAATAACAGAAACAATCTATGTAATTGCATTTACTTGAGTCCAATACACTAGTTAGCTTACAATAAATTTTATAAAACTTTGCTTTTCGGTCAGGATAGAATTTTCTGATCAAGGAAGCATTGCCATTTTTCGTATGTTGGTGGGGCAAAGAGCCTTTTTTAAAGTCCTCAGACTATTAATGATATTACTTCCATTTTCTATTTCAGGTATTAGAGAGAATTGAGGAGACCACTGATAGGCTGAGTATAAGCCTGTCCCTTTGGGAGGACGTTCTGTCCAGTAAGGAGGAGATCGAAGCGTGGTCAAACAGCTCTGTTCCGCAGCTGGCCGAAAGCATCAGCACCCTGGATAACAGTCTCAGAACGGAGGAGCTCCTGAAAGAACTTGAGGTGAATTAACTCCACCTTCGTATGTGAGCCTTCGGTGTATCATTGAACAGAATATGGACAAATTGGTGTCCTTTCTGAAAAGTTCATTCTTCCCTTTGAAATACATGAGTATAATAAAACTCTTAACTACCTTTTGCTATTTCCTTGAAAGTAAACCTATGTTTGTTTGTTTGTTTGTTTTTCCGTTCATCTGAGAGTATGGCATCTTTCTACTGGAAGGCCAAATTGAAAGTATTTATAATTCAGCAATATTTAGTATCTATTTTTTCTTCATTCAAACAAAATGTTTACTGAGGAGTTAGCCTATTCTGAAAACTTGCACTGGGAGCTTCCTTTTCGAAAATGGAAGAAAATAGAGATTAGAGTGTCACAGGCTTCCTCAGAAAGGAGCCTTTTAATGTCCTTGTCACCAATTTATTTAACCTCGTTTTACTCCCATTTTCCACATTCATCTATTCATTCACTCATCAAATTCGTAATGAGCACCTCAAATACGCCAGGTACTGTTTTAGACTGGAAATATAGTCGAGAAAGAGACCAAGTCCCTACCCTCACATATTTACATTTCCATGTATCTTATATGCAAAATGTCAAGTAGCAATTGGGCTATGATGGAAAATGAAGCGAGGTAAAGGGAAATAAGTAGATGGCAAAAGGAAACCTGTTTCACAAAGCACATAAGTGTCTGTATTCTTGCTGAGGGCGGAAACATTGTGTGCCTCGGCAGCCAGCACGGTGCCCGGCATGCCTCTGGAAAACGACAGGTATGTGGATGAATAACTAGTCTGAAAAAAATAACGTAAGTCATCTGTATTTCCTACCTAAGTTATTGATCTGTGTTTGACCCAAAGAACATGCTAGAGCTTATCCCTACTTCTAAGAGCAGACAGAAGTAGGAAGGGCTACCATAGACCCTGTAATTGTCTTTGATGTTAAATTACCATACCAGCTCAGACAGTGGCACATGCTAGAATAGAGCTTGTGCCTGCTCACAGAAGTCAAGTGTTGTATTTTCAGAAACTTTATGAGCCAGTGTCAAACACAACCGTTGTTAAAATTTAATTGTAAATAAGTTAAATTAACTGTATTTTATTTATGTATTTATTCTTGACTATGAGGATACATTTATTAAAGCTGGTGACAGTTAAGCAAGGAAGAGCTTAGCCTCAGCCTACTGGGAAGTCAGAGAAAAGAGAGCTTTGGGGACAGGTCCAGGGGACTAGTCACCAGCTGCCCACTCATTGCCTTAGCATGTAAGAGACGTGAGCCTATGAAGAAAGAAGTGGGTGGAGGAGATGGGAAAGGGAATGGCGGGCAGGGCCTCAGAGGGAGAGTGGACGTGGGTTGGGTCCTTTGTCCTGAGACTTTATCTCTTTCTTGCAGGCAGGAATCTTAGGGGAGTTCTCAGGGGAGGTTCAGTAGAGTATTAGTTCTCCAGGTGTGTCTTTTCGGGGTCATGGTCTCCACCGGTTGGGTAACCTCTCCCACTCTGGCCTTTCCTCCCTGGAGGGAACATCTGGGAGAGAACAACTAGGCTCAGTTGTAGTTCAGCTCCAGGCCCAGAAAAGCAGCAACACCAGGTGGGCAACGGCCAGAAATGAACTATATTTTAAAATGAAAGTAATAAACACTCAAAACTTAAAAGGTCTTAGTTATCATGCTCACATTACTGTTACCTAGGCTCTCAGGTTGACAGTTACTGTACCTGTGTGGTGGACACGCTGTGGACTGATGTGCTACTGTGGAGCTCTTGCAGCTCCGCACGTGGTGACATCATGTTGTAACTCAAACTGGTGCTAAATGCTGCAAATCAGGGCTTTTTTTTTTTTTTTTTTGGAGAGCCAGTTGTTAAACCCGCATACAATATGTGCCCACTACTGACCTCTGGGATCCAGGAGGCCAACGGGCATCAGTCCCACGTTCACTATGTCCAGGCTCAGTTGCTCACAGAGATGGCTTTTATGTGGCTGACAGTGTGTGTGGCCCACCAGCTAATAAAATCAGTGAGCTGGATGCAGCCGTTGCAGCACAGGAAGTGAAGTAGGCGTGGCAGTGGGATGCTGTCACTGTCCAGGCTGCTTCTGCAAAAGGCCAGTGGGCCTGACAGTCAGTTCATCACATGGAACAGGGTAAGTGAATTACTTTCTGGATTGAAGGCGCCAGGAGGTTTGTTAGTGTCCACAAGCACTAGCATGCAATATTTAACTTGAGAGGGATTCTTTAACTATTCCTTCGTGTGCCCAAATAACTAAAGAAATGTGTAAGGGTCTAACTTGTTCATTAATGATTCTTTGATGTTTATGCTACCTTTTTGTGTTAGTGATAGCACAAAAAAACAAGGCAAAATGTTAGACATCAATCTCCTGATCAACCTCATTTCTGTTTTAACATCTTTCAGATTTTTATTGGAAAGGTTTCTTGTGAATTACATCTAGTCAGCAGTAACTAGGCATTTCCAATGTGTACTTGCTTTGAAATGCTTCCTCCAGAGTTTGATGCTGCCATAGTAACCCATGATGTCCATACTCATGAATAAATGACAGTTAACTACAAAAAATTCCCACTTACTCAAGACTTTTGGTTAGTGCTTAATTTTTTCCAGGAGCATTTTTTTTCCCCAATAAAAGAGGGTGGGAAGAAAGGAAGTTCCTCACACTCCCTCACTTCCCAAGTGAAAGTGTCTGGTGACATTTTTCCACATTCATAAATACTGACAATGATCAGAATATGAAAAAGAGATTTTTTTTTTACCTTGGCTTAAAGTTGGAGCATTTTGACAGTTAACTCTTGGAATTATTAAATGCCAAAAATAACATGTGAATATTTGGATTAGTTATGCTTTTCTCCTTTGTCTTTTTATCTTGGCAGTCTGAAGTTAAAAACAAAGCATTGAAATTGGAAGAACTTCATTCTAAAGTTAATGATCTAAAAGAATTAACTAAAAATCCGGAAACACCACCAGACCTTCAGGTAAGCACTGGGCCAAGTTTGTAATAACTACTATATGCTAGACTCTGTCTTTAAAAAGTATTTATGTCTGTGTGTATTTTTGATTGTTTTGAGTGGCCTGCATCTCCAAGTCATCTGGAGTGAATGCCCAAGTGCGACCTCTAGCCCAGAGGTGAAATATAAGAGAAAAGAACAAAAGAGAGCATCAGTGTGTGACCTGTCAGGCTATCTAAGGAAATTTTCTGGGGGGTGGCAGGCCTCACCAGCAGGAAGTTAAAGAGATGCCCCAGGTTGCAGAAGGGGAAAGCAAGGAGCCAGAGACAATTGCACCAGCTGCATCGGGGGCACTTCACTGGGAGGTCCCAGAAGTGAGGGGGGTCTCACAAAAGCCCACAGATTAAGTAAGGCCCGTGAGCAGAGAGAATGTGAAATGTCACCAGGTTTAGAAAGCCTAGAAGCCAATTCGCTCCCCTCTTCCTACCTGTCTGCGCCTGTAGGGGTCAGGGCTGTGCAAGGTGAGGGGATTGAAAGCAGTGAAAAAATACAGGAAGAGATACCTGGCCGCATTCTCCACTGTGTGCTTCCTGTTTGCAGCAGATCTGAGCTGGGGCAAGATAAAAGTTACCTTTGATTTCCAAGTTTTGATTTTCAAATGGCTCTGGATATTTTAATGGTGGAATTGAAACTGCTTGCAATTCATCATGATTATAAGTCCTTTTTTTATCTGTTGGGCCAGAGAAGGCGGGGGCCCTCTCAAATCATCCAGGAGGCGAGAATTAATCTTCCTGAGTATTTAAAAGTGGGAGGCAAAAAGGAAAGTGCTTTAGGATGAAATCCTATGATGGTTTTGTCCAAAGTAGTGGTTACATAAGGGCAAAAAACTGTTTCCCAAAGAGAGTGAGGAGCGAGTTTTCAGTCACCTGCTTGGTAACGCTGCCTGAGTCTAGCTCTGCATGTGAGATGTCTCGTGCGTTCCCTGGAACCTCAGACTGCCACGTCCACATCGTGTGTGAACTGTGATCCTTACCTCTCCAGTTCCTCATCGCTTAAAATGTTTGATAACATGGACCCACTGATTTCCCTTCTTATATAAATTGAATGAGCATCCATGGTTAGGCTTATGTGCTTTTGTTTGTTCGGTTTTTTTTTTTTACAATCAAGCCACATATCCAGGAATTCCCAGTAAATGTCTGGCTTTCACAGATTTTAATGAATTCTTACTTTATGTTTAGTTTATAGAAGCAGACCTAAGGCAGAAACTGGAGCATGCCAAAGAAATTAGTGATGAAGCCAAAGGAACCTTGAAAGATTTCAGGGCTCAGAGTATGCAAGTGGAGAAATTCATTAACGACGGAACAACCTGGCTGACAAAACTAGAGGAATCCTTGGTGAACTGTGCCCAAACTGGGACTTGTGAAGGGCTGAAAAAAGTAAAGGTAGGTAACAAACTCTCCTGAAGTGTTTACACTTCAATGGGAATATTAGTTCTCCTGCTTTGAAGTGACTGTACTCAAACTGTGACCTCTGCTCTCAATTACCCGTACTAACCCATGACACAGCAAAGTAAGTAATGGGTAAAGAACTGAATGCAAAATGAATAATCAAAAAACACCAAAGCATGCATTGCTAGAGGGCCTGCTCAAGGCTATACTTTATTATTATTATTAAAAAGGCAACATCTATAGAAGTGTTTGATTTTTGAACTTGGATGCCAAATAGTTTTTTCCCACTTAATTATTTTTATTGGTTAGTATAACTGCTTTTATACAGAGGAAGATATATATATGTATTTCTAAAATTGAGAAAATATGCCACTTTTATGTCATTAAGTTCATTTTCATAGGTGACGTTCTTGATCAACTGTCAACAAAAATGATCTGGTCTCTTTTAGCATGTTTTCTTTCTGCACTTGAGACTAAGGATATATATTTTTCAGTTAACTACTTGTGTCTTTGTTGTGCCCTTGGACCCTTGTGGCCCACTGACAAGTGTGAACTTTGGCAGGCGAGTCCATGAATAATTTCTAATCAACTGACTAACCCCAAGCTCATAGCTGGAATCCATAAGGACTTACTCATTTTGTTTAAAAGCCTAGACTCTAACCCAGATCTTAGCTACATCTCAACATCTGTTAGCAGTTGTTCCCAAGGAGAACTGGGCAAAATTCTCAGAGTCAACACAGATATATCACAAATACTCAAAAAACAACCCCACAAGAATGTATACATTACTGAGTGGATTTTGATAACATCGATTTCCCAAAAAGAGGACCATCATGGAGTAGGTAGCATATTTCTCTTAGATGCGAAAAACATCCTTCATGGTGTACTTTTATTCTATAGGACATACAAAAAGAACTTCAAAGTCAACAAAGCAACATCAGCTCCACCCAAGAAAACCTCAATAGCTTGTGCCGCAAGTACCATTCAGCCGAGCTGGAGCGCCTGGGCGGCGCGATGACTGGGCTGACTAAGCAACACGAAGCTGTCAGCCAGTTGTGCTCCAGAACACAGGCCAGCCTTCGGGACTCTCTGGAAAAACACTTCCATGGTGAGCTCCGACAGGCCTTTGCATGAATAGTTTGTTTATAAGAAAGAATCCAAACCAAATGCTATGTAGAAACTGGCAGCAAACGTTTGCAAAACTTTCCAGAAGAACATCGTGTTAAACTCATTTGTGCGTTGAGATTTGGGCAGTAAGAGTGTTATACTTGGGCTCCCACCATGAGCAAAATTCTTCCTCTTTCTCCCCAAGAAAGTCCACCATTTTGATGATTCTAAATTGCATCTGGATTTTCGACACCTAGCTCATGTTTTTGTGTAAAATTACTTCTACTGCTACGATGAAGTGACAGTAAACTTGGATATTAGGAGAGAGTGTAATTCAGGAAAGTGCCAGTCCCATGAGCTGCCTCGGTTTCCCACTCGGCCATGCCTGTGCTCTGATGTGGGCAGGTAATCACTCTCCAGTCAGCCTGGGGGAAAGGGGAGGAGCTTCCTCCTTTTGCCACAACAATGGCTTTCACACCCATAAAATATTTCTCCCCTGCGTTCTTCCATATTCAGGCAATCAATTACCTTTCTTTACCAAAAGAAAGAAATAGGAAGGGAAATCAGACATGTAAGGACTATAAATTTCTTTACAGTCTTTTCTCTGAGATAATTTCTCAATTTTACCATGAACAGTCATGGCTGTAAATCGTGCCATGCCATATTCTAAGTGATTATCTTTATTTTCTTTCTGGAATATTTTGTAAAGCACAGTACAATGGGCTGAAGGCCGGAATTAATTCATGGTAGTAATCCTGGAAGCTTTTTCAGTGTTTTGGATGCATTTCTCATTTTTGTTACTTTCCAAAGAGTCCATGCAGGAATTCCAAGAATGGTTTTCTGGGATAAAAACAGCAGCACAATTATCATCAGATAGAACTGGTGACAGCAAAGTCCTGGAGGCAAAGCTCCTTGACCTTCAGGTATGAACGCTGGCGTTGCTTGCTTCTCCTTTTCCCCACACTGCACTCACGGGCCTTTGGCTCAGGCCTAAACCATCTCTTCCCCCAAATCTTTTCATTTTATTCAGGCTTTTCTTTTTCCTTACCAGAATTAGATTTCTTGAGTCATAGGAGATAGTATGAAAAGCAAGTGGAAAAAATGTTAGAGCTACAGAATTTCTAGATCTCTCCCCACCTCCCTTTTAGCCTGTTGATGGTTCTTTGGAATGCACTCGAAACTAAACCTAATTTTAATTTCTAAAGCAGTAAAAACACAAATAGTTACATCCATTTTACATTACTATCATGGAGGAGTTTTAAAAAGGAGATATCACTGACATCATTTGTGCTTTCTAACAGACTGTGGTCTAAATTTGGAGCTTAGATATATTCAAATTAAAGCAATAGATATGATAGATTGTTTAGGTTTTATGGACTGTGAAAAATGTATGAATTCAGGAAAGAGAAGACCATTGTGAAGTAGAGTTAAGAAATGATTGAGGATTAGGTTCACACTGAGTTTGGCTGTTTTTTAAGCAGCTAACCTGAGCAAAGCACTGTGTTACGTATTGTAAAAGTAATATTTTTAAAGATTTTATTTATTTATTTATTTATTTATTTTTAGAAAGCGAGAAAGAGAGGGAAAGAAACACCAATGTGTGGTTGCCTGTCACATGCCCCCTACCAGGGACCCAGCCCGCAACCGAGGCATGCGCCCTGATTGGGAATCAAACCAGTAACCCTTTGGTTCATAGGCTGGTACTCAATCCACTGAGCCATACCAACCAGAGTACAAAAGTAATTTTTTTAATTAATGGGAACATGAAGATTTTGTGGCCTCATCGGTGGTGACAATTATGTAGATAACTCATTAGCTGTCAGGCTAGGAAGATCACTGGAATATAGGAAGTCAGTTTTGCAGGAGGCAGGGTGAATTCAGGTGTGGGATTGTCCCCTTTAGGGCTTGAGAGGCAGTGAAACTACAGAAAAAAGTCTCAGTGACAATTGCAAATGCCATGCTGGAACTCAGGGAAAAGGCAGGACAGGCATAGCAGTTCTGGTCCTGGGGTTCTTTGCTCTCCTGAAGCCATGCCCATGCATATGGTCCCCAAAGAAGAGGTGCATCCCTGAAAAGAAGGGAGCTGGAGTCAGAATACGATGTGCAGTGCGGGTCAGAGGAGGAAGAAAGGTGGAGGCGTTCCATCAGTTAGAAGATACTGTTTGCGGAGGTGGAGCTTGGACCAGGTCAGGACAGTGAGAATGGGGAGGGACTGAGAACAAGACCTTGATAAGAGCATCCTCCTCTCCAGGTTAACATTGCTCCTGGGGTGATTCTCAGTGGTTCCAGTGGTGGGCTGGCCTGTCCTCAGTTAGGAGCCTTGATTATACCCAACTGTACACATCATTCTCACTCCAACCTACTTAGAAAGTGTCTTCCTTTGGCCCCCGTTTTTCTTCTCTTGCTCTGCCATCTCAGCTCAGAATTGTTATTAATGCCCCCATGCGCCAGGATCTCTGAATCATAGTGATTATTTTATATCCCTTTTATTTCCTGAAACAGAACATTTTGGACTCAGTCGGTGATGGGCAGAGCAAGCTTGATGCTGTGACTCAAGAAGGCCAAGTTCTGTACGCACATTTGTCCAAGCAAATTGTCAGTACCATTCAGGAAGAGATTACAAAGGCTAATGAAGAGTTTCAAGCATTTCTGAAACAATGCCTCAAAGACAAACAGGCCCTTCAAGACTGTGCTTTAGAACTTGAGAGGTAGGTTGTTTTCAGATAGGTAGATTTCATCATTCACGGAATATGTTTGCAGTGACTTGGAGAAAAGAGCTATTGTGAATAAAAAATCTTTGAAATTGTGAGTTTAGATTTTAAAACTTTGACTTTAATTATAGATTCATGCTGGAACAAGAACTGATTGCTCGAACTATGGCTTCATTATCATTTGGCTTTATTTTCTATGTGGAAGATAAGGGAATTATATTCACTAGTAACTGTAAATGAGATGAATACAGGAATTTCTTGTCTGTTTGAATAAGTCAAGATATTAGAGCTTTGACATCCAGGTTTTATATTATCTAAGTATTTTTCTTGTGTCTACTTTTGCTGGGTTGGAGTCATGGCAGAAAACACCTATTGAATTTATGTAAATCCAGATTCCAATCAGGAGGCTCTGTCAGCGTGGGTGAATGTAAAATTAGAAAGAAGGGGAAAGAAACTCTTGTTACCAAGGGGGAAAAATGTCAGTATAATCAATATGCCTTTCTGGTGGTTGAGTGATGTGCCTGACTGTTGTCCACATTTTTCAGAGAACTCAAACTGTTTTCAGAATCTAAAGCCCCTCAGGGGGGCTCTTGGGCCATGTTCAGATCCCATAAGACACAAAGACACAGAGAAGACTTGCCCTGTTTTTCACAGGGCTTCCACGGCCTCAGTTACCCACTGGCCCCAATTCAGGATATGAGTAGTAACACACAGAAAGTTAAGTGCACGTTGCCTGGGCATGTGCACAAAATCTTGCTGGTTTACCAGGTAACCAAGTCAGCAAGATAGGGTCATTCATTTGTGTCTGGATTGCGAGAGAAATTTTCATGATTTGTCCCTCTGTTACTAAAATAAGTGATCATTTGAGTGGGCTTGTTGTTAAGTCTTCTACTTGAAAATCCATGAGATCTCAATTACCATAGACATTGTGACCTCAGATATTAGAATTTATTATCATGAGAACATAGGAATTTCTCTATGGTGCTTTTTTTCTTTTTTTTTAGCTTTGAGGATCAGCACCGAAAACTGAACTTATGGATCCATGAAATGGATGAAAGGTTAAGCTCAGAAAATTCAGGAGAGAGTAAACAGCACATTTCTGAGAAGAAAAATGAAGTCCATAGACTTGAAATGTTTCTGGGCGAACTGCTGGCTGCCAGGTATGGGGCCCAAAAGGAATAGGTCCTTTCTCGACTCGCGACTGTGTGTTTGCCTTGTGGGTCAGTTGTTTGGTTTGGTTGTTAGTGGGCGGGCTGGTTAGTTGGCCGTTGTGTTTATCAGTCTCCCTGAATGTCTAGATTGGAAATGATTGTGCAGTGTTTTCCCTGGCAGTGTGGTGCTCTGGAGAGTGTGGGGACATCGGTAGGAAGCTGGGCTGCATCTTTGTTCCACCTCCCTTTATGCAACAAACTGGACAGGACACTCACTTCCTGTATTTCTTGCTATTAGCCTTTAAACATGGTGATAAGGATGATAATATCAATAAACTGTCTTCTCAGAGAATATGATAAAGATATAAGATGGTTAAAAGATACTCTTCAGCAACATAAATAATGCTGTAGATACCAATTTCCACATATTCTTTACGCACTTCAGCCTCTGGTGCCAATTCCAATTCACCCTCTTCTCACAATGTGCCTTGTAAAACATGAGGCATGTTCATTAAATCTGACTGCCTTGGAGGCTCCTCCTCTCTACAACAGTATTTGTTTCTTCATTGCTTCCAACTGAGCAAACGATTCTGGCTTTGTTCCCAGGCCAAGTTCTCTGGCCTGACTTTCAAGGCATCACTCCCTAAATTCGTGCTTCACTCCTGGCATTTTCACTTTCCATCAGGGGAATGCAATTTGACCCAAAACTCCTTAACTCCCTGTTTGAAGAGTAGACACACTCACCTGTGAAGCAGTAGGGGCTAGCACCCAACCTGATTAATCAGGCAAATCAGATTATACCCATTCAGATTGTACTCATTTCCTGTTTCCACTGAGTCCTCGGTTTGGTCAAACATGGTGACTGTTCCCAGTGTTGAAAACAAACATGCAAACAAATGCACAAGCAGAACTCATATTGACAGCTATCGCTGGTGTGCTAGTGTGGTGACTACCATAAAATTTGCCTAGGATGCTTTGGTTCTATCTCTGTGAGCCCTTACCATGGGGTAAACACTTTTGTTGACCCTACATACCCCCACCCCTATGGTGAGTTCTTCAAGGCCAGGGACCATCAGGCCTTTATCATCTATATATTCCCATTGTCTAGTGTAATGTCAGAAAAAGAGAAAATATTTGCTGAATTAACAGAATAATAGCATCATTCTAATTGTATAACTTTCTGACAGTTACACTTCATTTTTCTTTTTGCTTTTAAAATTTTGGATCTTGTCTAGGTAACATGTAATCTGACCGGACCTACTTCTTTCCTCCCTCTAAACTTTTAAAATAAATTGACACATTCTCCTTGAGCTTTTACTCTCTGATATTCCATGACCAGATGCTCAGAGTCCTTAGTGTGTTTGCTCCCGGGCTCCCTCTAACTTGCTACTTCTCAGCACAATCCCAGGACTGGTCCCCCAGTGCCCCCACTGGGTCACCCTACTTCTCTTGCTTGCTGCTTTTGTTTTTGTTTCTTTATCATAATATTCCCAGTACACACATCTCGGGAGAGGGGATGCTCTGTACATTTTAAAAGTATCCCAGACTTGAGACTCATTGATTTTTTACCATCCAGTAAGCAGTTCTTCTTGGAATAACAAGTGGTATCTGTTCCCTTGAATTATTATTTAACTCACGTCATTGCTTTTGCCACCTTTTTGTCTTATCAAAAAGATTCCAAGAAGAAAAAATGTATTTTTGAGTAGACCCAATAGTGTGTAAGTCACATCTATCTCACAGGGACCCACAGGATGCTGTAAACGTAGTAACTACTCAGGAGGAGAGAGAGAGACAGGCAGAGAGACCTTGTAGGAGGCAGATTGCGCATCCTTCCGCCAGCACTCGGGGTCGTTTGTGTCAGACATCTGCACTCTCCCTGCTGGTGTTCCAGGCGTCTCCTGATGGAGGTGCTGATCTGAATTCAGAACCTGTGCAACAAGACGAAGCCCAGCCCAGCCACGTGTGATTGCATTGTTCCTTCAGCTAATGAACACAGGTCCACATTGAGATGAGCAGACACCTGAGATCCAAGAATGGCACCCTTCTTTTGCAGAGAAGGTTGTCATTCTCTGCAAAAGATTGTGTTCGGTCCTGGGGACGTGAGCTGATTGTAATAGCCCAGGCTTCTAGAAGGCCAAAGCCTTGTGGATTGAGACAGGCAGGGTGTAGGAGGTGGCAGAAGGTGCCTAGAGGAGGAGCCTTGCACGCCCCGCCCTCTCCAGAGTCATCAGGACGCTTTCTGAGGATGTGGGGCCTGCGCTGAGCTCTGAAAGGGGCGGCTAGAAAAGAAGCAGAAGCGAGCAGAAGGGTGCTCACAAAGGAGGACCCTCCATGTACGTATAAAACAGCAGAGTGTCTGGGGGCGTGTCGGCAAGCAGTTCATGCTTAGAGCCCAGACCAGGACCGGGGAGGGCTGGGCCGTTTTCTGAAGTGCCCTCCTAGTCACACCCTGAGCTTGGATCTGGGCACAGCAGGGACTGAATCAGGTCCTGGATGGGCACAAACCCCAGGAGAAGCAGGTGGCTAGGGCCGTTCCCAGGCTCTTCATTTTAAAGCCATGTCAGCTATGAGCTCTTGTCTGGCGACAGCTCCAAGATCAACAATCATTTGTCACTCCCAGCACTCCAGAATGCCAGAGTTCATTTCTTTGTTTCTGTTTTCTTTAGAGAGTCTCTGGATAAGCTCTCCGAGAGAGGGCAGCTTCTCAGTGAGGAAGGCCACGGTGCCGGGCAGGAGGGGCGCCTGTGCTCTCAGCTGCTCACCAGCTACCAGAACTTAGTCAGGATGACCAAAGAGAAGCTCCGGAGCCTCCAGGTGGCCCTGCAGGAGCACGAAGCCCTGGAGGGTGCGCTGCAGAGCACATGGGCCTGGGTGAAGGATGTGCAAAACAAACTGGCCCTGGCCGACAGCACCATCGGAAGCAAAGACACCGTGGAAAAGCGGCTGCTACAAGTACAGGTACGTGCGGTGCCGGCCTGACACTGACTGTGTCTGAAGACTCATTCAATCAGGTTCACAGATGTGTGAGCTGGGTCCTAATCATCCTGGGAGCCTCTCTCTCTAAATGAGGATTATGTGGGGGAAATGGAGGCACTGGGCAAAAAGGCTTTTGGGGGGGGGATCATTTTTCCCCTGGATAAAGGAAAGGAACATTTCTGTTTTAATAGCTTCAAAATAATTTTTAATTTCATTTAGTAAATATCCACCAAATGTTATGAAATGAATGCCTACTTGACTCCAAGCGCTATGCAAGGGGCTGGCCATACAAAGACAAAAGTTAGTCCTGGCTTCCCGGTTGTTCAGGTCAGTGGGAGGGACCACCTGTAACTGTTAGCCGCAGCACAGCATGCGTGCAGGGGCCCTGGGTGAAGCCCGCAGCGACGCGTGCAATGTACAGAGGAGACCCCCGCCCAGACTGCAGGCAGTGATGCTGACCTTGAGGACAGGGCTTGGCCAGGCAGTGGGGGTGAGGGATGGCTAGGTTTTTGACAAGCGTGCTTTCATTTTCAAGATAATTCCTTTTTTACTCTAAAACTAAATTTCAGTAAAGTTACAATGCCTGGGCAAGTAACCTGGAGTTTTCCAAGAATTTAAATTGGAGGTAATCTTTATTCCCAGACTCCCAGATATCTGTTTCGGTCTAGCGTTCAATTGCAGTAGGGTCTAGACTTTGGTGTTGCTGTTTTCATTTTAAGGTGAGCAAGGTATTCCCTACCTTGAGTCTCATGGGAAACATAATTGTTTTAAAACATATCAGAAGGCTTTACTGTTTCTACTGACGTGTATTCACTCTTCTTTGATAGGATATTCTCCTGATGAAAGGTGAAGGGGAAGTTAAGTTGAACATGGCCATGGGCAAAGGGGAACAGGCCTTGAGAAGTAGCAGCGAAGAAGGTCAGAAGGAGATTCAGACTCAGCTGCAGACCCTTACAGATGCGTGGGCCAACGTCATGAGCTCCTCCGTCCGTGCTCAGAGGTACAGAGCCCTTTCCTAGGGTTTCTTTGCCTAAATAAAACCCAGGGGCTTAGTAAAATGATGGAGCAGCGCCGAGGGTATCCTGTGGGAGACTGACTGAGCGTATTATTTTTGCTAGTTTATGCTTGCCTGTCTTTGCCTAGATTCCGTTTTCTGTAATGGCAAAGACTGGTTTTCATGTGTCTGTTTGTTGTGTGTGTGTGAGTACAATATTTACATCTCCCATAATATCGCTCACGGAATTTTGCATACAATGCGGGCTCAGTAGAATGCACCCTTTCAATTCATTAAAGCAAGGATATGTGGTTTTGAATGACTTTAATGTTTTCACTTTTTAAAGAAACAGAAGGGAAATTAAGTTGTTGGCAACTGCAGAGCTTAAGGACGCATCTTTTCCTCAGACCGTAGTAATGCCACCCACATTGGGGTTGCGGAAATGTGGCAGGTGGGGAGGGTTGATTGTCAGGGGGATGGGGCATCCCTGGCATTTAGTGACTGAGGCCAGGAAAGGCAGCGTCCTTCAATGCCTGGGACATTCTCACACAAGCAACAATCAGCCCGTCCAGGGTACCTATAGAGTCTCTGTTGAGAAGCACTGCACAGGAGCTGCTGAGGAAATAGGCAAGACACTGGCCGTTACCCTAGGTGGTGGTGTTGCAGTTACATTTGTGAGTGGAGATCGTCACCTTCCTCCCTCCTCTCGGAGTGTCCACGAACAGTGGGGCTGGCTTGTTGGACAAATGACTGTCAGTCAGAGTTATACAAAAATACCTTCCAGGAGCCATATTCTGAAAGTGATAGATACTGTTAGACCACCAAAGAAGTGTGTGCTCACTGTGATCAAAATAAATACAGAAATAAAAGATTAACATTCATCACAAAGAAAAACAGCAGACTCTGCAGTTATTCACTGCACTGTAAGATGCTGTGGATGGTGGAAGAATGCAGGGCTTGGGGTGGCTTCTGGGGAGGTGAGATTTATTTGGAGTTTCTAGAAAACTCTTTGAGGAAAAGATAAGACCTTTAGCATGTGTGATAAGGTTCCTATTGATGGAAAAAAGCAATTTGAGAAAGTGCTGAAAGTGCATTTCCCACAGCTAGAGGATTCCAGGATTACAGGGCTGTGTACCAGGGAAGCTCAGAGGAGTCACCGGAGTTGAGTTTAGAAGCATTTCAAAGCTGACAACTTTAAAGCAGCGGTCTCAACCCGTGGCCCACGGGCTGCATGCAGCCCAGCGTGGCTATGATTGCGGCCCGACGCAAAATTGTAAACTTACTTAAAACACTGAGATTCCTTTCTTTTCATTAGTGTTTGTGTATTTAACGTGTGGCCTACCATGATGCTTCTTCCAGTGTGGCCCAGAGATGCCAAATGGTTGGACATGTGTGCTTTAAAGTTTTAGAAAGCCAGCCAGAAGAGCCTTTTACTTGACTAACTAGAGAGCTATTTGGTTGACTACTACATTTTTTATTATATTTCTTATATTATAAATATATTTAGCCTTCATCCATTCAACACTAAATGTTGTCAATATGTATCCCTAAGTGCAAATCAATTAATGACATCATTTAGCTGGGAAGATTACCCTAAATTTTAAATTCTAGTCAATAAATAATTGCCATATGATTTTTTAAATATATTTTATTGATCATGCTACTACAGTTGTCCCATTTCTCCCCCATCATTCCCCTCCACCCTGCACATCCCCTCCCACCCACATTCCCCCACTTTAGTTCATGTCCATGTGTCATAAGTTCTTTAGCTTCTACATTTCCCACACTACTCTTGCCCTCCTCCTGTCTATTTTGTACCCACTGTCTGTGTTACTTATTCTCTGTACCTTTTCCCCCCCTCTCCTCCTCCCACTCCCCTGTTGCAAACCCTCCATGTGATCTCCATTTCTGTGTTTCTGTTCCTGTTCTACTTGTTTGCTTAGTTTGCTTTTGTCTTAGGTCTGGTTGTTAATATCTGTGAGTTTGCTGTCTTTTTACTGTCCTATTTTTTAATCTTCTTTTTCTTAGGTAAGTCCCTTTAACATTTCCTATAATAAGGGTTTGGTGATGATGAACTCCTTTAACTTGACCTTATCTGAGAAGCACTTTATCTTTCCTTCCATTCTAAATGAAAGCTCTGCTGGATAGAGCAATCTTGGATGTATGTCCTTGACTTTCATGACTTGGAATACCTCTTTCCAGCCCCTTCTTACCTGCAAGGTCTCTTTTGAGAAATCAGCTGACAGTCTGATGGGAACTCCTTTGTAGGTGACTATCCCCTTATCCCTTGCTGCTTCTAGAATTCTCTCCTTCATTTTAATCTTGGCTAATGTAATTATGATGTGCCTTGGTGTGTTCCTCCTTGGGTCTACCTTCTTTGGGACTCTGAACTTCCTGGACTTCCTGGAAGTCTATTTCCTTTGCCAGATTGGGGAAGTTCTCCTTTATTATTTGTTCAAATAAGTTTTCCACTTGTTGCTCTTCTTCCCCTTCTGGTACCCCTATAATTCAGATGTTGGGACGTTTAAAGATGTCCTGGAGGTTCCTAAGCCTCTCCTCATTTTTTTGAATTCTTGTTTCTTCCTTCTTTTCTGTTTGTTTGTTCTTTCTTCCTTCTGTTCCACTCCATTGATTTGAGTCCCAGTTTTCCTCCCATCTCTATTGGTTCCCTGTGCATTTTCCTTCATTTCACTTATTGTAGCCTGCATTTGTTCATCTAATTTGTGAGCAAAATCCACCAATTCTGTGAGTATCCTGATCACCAGGGCTTTGAACTGTGCATCTGATAGGTTGGCTATTTCTTGGTCGCTTAGATAAATTGGCTCTGGGCTTTTATTTGTTCTCCGGTTTGAGCCATTTTGGATTTTTGTTTTTGTTTTTTTGTTTGGTCGCGGCTGTTACGTAGTGAGGGGCGGAGCCTTAGATGTTCCCCAGGGCAGGGCAACCCAGTCGCTGGTTAGTGACGCTGCATGTGGGGGTGGGGTCTGAGAGGGAACAATGGCTCTCGCTCTCTCTCGAATTCCAGTTCTTTCTGCCGCTTCCCCTTCACCTGGATTATCTGCGCGTGAATGTGGGACCACCTGGTCAGCCACCTGCCTTGTGCAGCCTCACTGATTCTGCACTGTTGCCACCCCGTGCCCGGGGTCTACTAGTCGCCACCTGTGCACCTGGGGGCTGCCAGCTGCTGCTGCCTGCGTGCCTGGTCCGCACCTCCGATTTTTCCTGCCGCGACTCCGCCCCTCTTACCGGTCTGGATGAATGGTTGTTGGACTTCTGTATAGTTCAATTCTATCAGTTCCAGTTGTTTTCTTGTTTCTAAATCTTTGTTGTCTTTAATTCTTGTTGTATGAGGAGACACAGCGTGTTCACCTACACCTCCATCTTGGCGGAAAGTCTCTGCCATCTGATTTTAATAAGATAAATTGAGCTCCCTAAAATGAAGAATTGATATGTTAAAGTTGGATTGATGCCCAGTGCTGATTTTTAACAACATAACTCATATCTTTGCTTATTTATGTAGGATAATTACATTTGGAAGACAAATCTCCAAATGCATAAATGACTACAACATCTTAAATTTTGACATCGATTCACTTTCACTGGAAGAAATTGTGCCATAGGTCAGAGAAGTAGTGTTACTCCTTGCACTTAAACACAGCACCTTCACCACTTATAGCAGCATGAAGTATTGAAGAGGTTCATTAAGCCAGCCTTGAGCATAGATTTAGCATTGTTCCACACCAAATATTGAAGGACCCAAATATATGGCAAATTCCACGGTAGTTTGCAAAGTTGAACTTCTGTATAGTAAATAACTGAGCATTCTGGTTGGGTGAATGTGGAACCTGCACACGAGGAAAGGAAATAATGAACTTCTTAAACATCATATTGTAAAGTGGAAGATGCAATGTCCTAAACAAAACTATTTCAAATTGGCACAAAAAAAGAAAGAAAGCTTACATAGATGCAATGCCCTCCTAATTGGTTTCCAGTAGAGATGTCAAGATAACTTATTTTCATAATATTATTTCCAGCACTTTAGAGTCTGTGATTAGCCAATGGAATGACTATCTGGAGTGCAAAATCCAGTTGGAGCAGTGGATGGAGTCAGTAGATCAAAAAGTGGAACATCCCCTGAAACCACAGCCAGGCCTGAAAGAGAAGTTTTCCCTTTTGGACCACTTTCAGTCCATCGTCTCTGAAGGGGAAGATCGCTCCGCGGCCCTGCACCACCTCTCCACCAAATCCAGGGAGCTCTACTGGAAGACAGAGGATGAGTCTTTCAAGGAAACAGCTCAAGAGGAGCTGAAATCACAGTTTAATGATATAATGACTGTTGCCAAGGTTAGTGTTTTCTATTGAAGAAAGAACTTCAAGGCTCAGGTAAAGAATAGCCTGTGGGTTGAATTATTGGGGAATTAGCTGCTCTAAAACTATTGGTACATTTAGCAAACAGATATTATATGGAGATAATTTCCCACCTATGGACAGCCATGAACTTTTCCTTTCTGCATTCTTGAGATTACGTTTTCTATTCTGTATTTTATGATTTTTCTCAGCTTAGAATGTTAGTCAACCCATTTGGCGGTGGGGCAGGGGGTGTTGGGGTGGTTGTTGAACCTCAAATATTAGTGTTTAAAAGTTCTTTATCTTTTGCTGCTACTTATATTTACTATAGTAAATGCAAGTCTATTTACCTTCCAGACTTCAATCATGCACAAAATGTTCAGTTTCATTCTCATCTTAGCACAAACTACATTTTTCTGTTCTCAAAGATACAGGCTCCTTCATATAACATGAAGATATTCTTCAATTCTCCATCTGAATCTTTACTTTCCTTCACAATTGCTTTTGTATATTTGTGACAATGTTAAAGAAAAGAAGAGGGAGGGGTTTTTTCACTTTTTTTTAGTTTTTCTTTTGGGGACTCTCTCTGCATTATTAACAATTATCATCATATGTATTTGTTTTCTTAAATTTTATTTTAGTAGTGTGTAAAATAAAAATCAGTAAGATACACATCTGAATTCTGAGGCTGTCACATTTTGGATGTGTGACGGGGGCCCATTACTTGACCTCTGTAAACTCTGTCAGTGTTCTTTCCCATAACATGGTGATAATGAAAGCATCACAACATCACAGAGCTATTGTGAAGATAGAACGAGCAAATGCATTTAGCACACTGAGTGCAATGTTTTACATAGAGCCAGCACAAATAATTTCTTACATGATAAGAATCGTTACAATAATTATTACTAAGCAGATTAATGAGAGATGTTAGTCACCACTTACTAAGCATAGATTTTTAGGCGAAGCTGGGCAAAAGTAAAATTATAGGAGTAATGGTTTTAGCCTCCAAGTCTTTTAGTCTAAGATTTAATATTTTTGCTTTAAGACATTAAACACACAGAAACTTCAAGAGTAAGAATGATGTTTTCTGAGATCATTAAAAAACCAATATCAGCCCTGGCTGGTGTGGCTCAGTGGATTGAGCTCCAGCCAGCAAACCAAAAGTTTGCAGGTTCCATTCCCAGTCAGGGCACATGCCTGGCTTACGGCCCATGTTCTGCAGTTGGGGGCATGCAAAAAGCAACAAATGATGTATCTTTTGCACATTGATGTTTCTCTCTTTCTCTCTCCCTTCCCCTCTCTCTAAAAAGTAAATAAATAAAATCTTAAAAAAATATATCAAACTGTTGTCCAATTTCATATTCTCAGTAGTGACTACTGCTAAAGTAGCCTTTTCTCTGTTTTCTAGGAGAAAATGAGGAGAGTGGAAGAGATTGTGAAGGACCATCTAATGTATTTAGATGCAGTGCAAGAATTTACAGATTGGCTCCATTCAGCGAAGGAAGAACTTCATCGGTGGTCGGATATGTCTGGAGATTCATCAGCCACCCAGAAAAAGTTGTCTAAAATTAAGGTTAGAAAATGGACAGATACTATAACTTCACTGTTTCATTGGTTCTTATTATAACGACTCTATAGATTTGATTCTATTATTTAAAATGCTTTCTTCTGTTGTTGGTGTTTATTACCTTGTACTTCATGGATTCTAAATATAAATAAGAGGGAAAAAAGGAATTCAAAACACCGCACCGTGAGCAGAATGAAGCACTGCTTGTGTATGCCTCTCCTCCATGCAAATGTGCTTATTGCTGTGGTGCGAGAGGTTCGAAATATACACCAGCTTGGAGTGCTGACTGAACAGGGCACTTCCTTCTAGAACAGAAGGAGAAAAGTCTATGTATAACTTAGTTAAAGGCTTTTTGAACGATCACGTGGAAATGTCCTTCTAGACGTTTTATTCTGCTTTCCTAGCTAACAGTACAACAGCACAAGGAAAGTCAGCACTTTATAAAGGATGTTAAAATCATCACCCATGAGGGCAACTTAAGGCAAAAAAAATATTCACACAACTCAGAGAACTAGAGACCTTAGGAACTTTTAGTTATTTCTAGTGGCTTGAATATTATGGTACTTTGCAATAATTTTCCTCACATGGAAAGTAATAGAGTTTAATCTAAAACTTAAGCAGTGATGAAATCCTTAATGGTTAGTTAGAGGAAGAAATGTTGGGTATCCATAATGGGACGGTGGTCAGGAATTTACAGCTCAAATTGTACCGTAACCTCTGGACATCAGATCATAAAAACCATGAAAGCAATAGATGATAACGGTAATAACGGTAAAAACTACAATTTGAAGATTTCATTCTACGGGCTTATCTTATTTAAATCTTATAGTGATTGTGAGGTTTTAAATGAGATAATCACCTAAAGGCACATTTTAAATTTTTATTATCTATGTGATCCTTTAAAATACCTCTGTGACATATTTCTCAGTAATTCTTCAATTTATTCCTCCGTCCACCCATTGGTGCACCCGGTGTTGTGAATCCCTCAGGGAACGCCCAGTGTAGTAAGCAATGATGATGCTCAAACTGATGGTGGTAAAATAGTCCTACTAAGTGTAATGGCAGCGCACTATACATTTGGAGTTCAGGCTCTGGAATCAAAACCCCAGTGCTGTAGCCTGCCTCTACTGATTGTTTACCTGTGTCTTCGAGCAAGTCACACGGTGTCTCAAACCTCAAAGTACTAACTGGTAAAATAAGAACAACCATAGTACCTGCCTCATAAAGTAATTCTGGGGACTAAATCAGATCATGCACACCAAACATTTTGCATCATGCTTGACACATAGAATGCATCAATGAGAAAATCCAATGAATTTGGTGACTGAGTGATTTAATTGGCTGTGGAGGGAGTGCTGATGTATTAAAAGTCAAGAGTGATGGTCAAGACATTACCCAGAGTCAATAAAGCTATGTCCATTCGTGAAAAACAAGTATAGGCTGAGGAGATGGGTTATAGTCAGACGGAAAAAGGAGGAGTTCAATTGTGAGCAGATGGGATTTGGACTGCTGGGTGGTGATGTCTTGGAAGCAAGTGCATGTTCAAGCCTGAGTTTCAGGTTAGGAGACTGAACTGATGATTGATGACACAGAATTGGAATGGTCAGCATATGATCTGAGATTGAAACCATCAGAGTGAATGACACGGAAACCTACATATAAAGCAAGCAGAACGAGGGGCACAGAACCAAAACTATCAATATTTAAGGGACCACAGAAGAGCATTGGAAAGGGAGAGGGAGAAAAAGAGAAATAATAAGAGGAGGACCAGGAAGGTGTGGTACCCCCAAAGCCACTGGTGGAGAAGGAGGTCCCCATCACAGAAGCAGAGAAAGGCAGCCATTAGGAGGAGAATCCAAAACGCTCACTGAACTTGGCAGTCAGGCTATTTGGCAGCCCCTGAGCTGTTCCCACAGACAGGGGAGGGGAGAGACTGGTCACGTGGCTTTGGGAGTGGTAGGGTGGAATTGGAGAGGGCAAGGCAAGACTAATGTTTTGAAAGGTTGAAAGGAAAAGATTAATTAAGACAATTCCTTTACAAGGCTGCTTCCTGGGTTGCCAATTGCTTTAAAAAGAAAAAAAAAACTTTTATAAAATAATTCAAAAAATATAGGAAATGTGGGAGAAGTTGCTAACAGAAAGAAACTAGAATTTGGGAAGGGGAAAGTGAAGTGTCTCCTAAGTCCAGGTCAGGCCTGAATGTAGGCTGGCGTGCGGGCGCAGAGAAACCCTGGAGGAAGTAAGTAAGGGCCTCCTGTGTCCTGCAGGGGTCATCCCTGCCCACCCCTGGGAGTAACCCCTGAGAGCAGGTGACTTCAAAGCCCAGTACCGGTGTGTGTGAGGGGGTGTGTGTATACATGTGAGGGTATGTTCATGCAATATTTTTAAAGAGTTTAAATATGAAACAAGGGAATACATGTAAAAGCCTTTTCAAAGCACTTTAAAATGATCATTTTAATTTATTTAAAATCTGGGTGAGTGGAGTGAGTGATTGCAAATAGTGAGATGCCCCATTTTAATGCCAGACAAAACTGGGATGATGCAGTAGGGAGTACGTTGGGAAACTGATTTTTGACGATTGATATTCTCTGAACTCTAACTTGGAAATCACTCATGAAAGCAAACCGTAAGTATTTAAATCTAATAGTTAGACAGAGAATGGGATAGAGACCCTGGGCAAAGCCCAGCCCTGCTGCAATCCTTATTCCCTTGCCCGTCAACTGAGAGCAGCGATTTCCAACCCGTGCGTCACAAGAAGTTTTAAAACGTGCAACGCCTTACTATTTAGTCGGGGACACTGACCCTTCTCCCTTAGATTGTCACAGAAAAATATGACAACAGCCAGCACAACAATACCATCTGGTGTAAATGAATCAAAGTTATACCTATTTTCTTGTCAGGTCAGCTAAAAATATACGTTTGGTGTGCTACAGAACTTTAGTAATTAGTTTATTCATATCATGAGATAAGAGGTTAAAAATCACTGATTTAGGGAGAAGTATGGGTTTGCATATTTACAGAAACAATACGCTCTAGACAAATATTTAAGTCACCGCTAAAACAGTTCTGCATATTCAAACAATGTCAGATTTCAGGGTCGCTGTCTTGTCTGTTTTAGGATATTTGGGATTTCCACAGTTTATTTTTTGCCACAAGCCTTGGTGCTGAGGATGAGAATTCTCTGCTGTTATAACTTAGGGGTGGGTGGACGGATCAATTCCGGTTCCCTGTGGCACACTTGCTAAAACTTCCCAGCAGGACAGGGTCCCCCTCTGTACATATTTGGAAACTTGCTGTGACTCAGCCTCCTCGGTTACCATGGTGACATTCCATCGCAGGAGCTGATGGATTCCAGAGAGACCGGGGCAAGCCGCCTAAGCAGAGTGGAGGCACTGGCTCCCGCAGTGAAACAGAATACAACGGCCGGCGGGGGTGAGCTCATGGACTCGGAGATGCAGGCCCTTCGTGCCGACTGGAAGCAGTGGGAAGACAGCGTGCTGCACACACAGACCAGCCTTGAAAACCTGGTCAGCCAAATGGCCCTTTCGGAGCAGGAGTTCTCAGGCCAAGTGGCTGAACTGGAGCAGGCCCTGGAGCAGTTCAGTGTGCTTCTGACATCGTGGGCTCAGCAGCTAGCTGCCCTGGAAGGCAAGAACACAGACAAGGAGATAGCGGAGAGCTGGAAGAAAGGGCGAGTAAGTTGGCTTCCTGGTTGCTCTTGGTGCTTGTGCTGAAAATTTGGTTTGGTTCTCATTGTTGCTGGAAAAAAAAAAAAAAACCTTGCTAACTAAAACCATGCAACATTCAGACTTGGAAGAAATAAGTATTTCTAATTATATTTGCAAATCAGATGTTTCCTTTTCTCATAAATCAAACAATTGCAAAAATATAGATAGAGAAGTTATTATGTGCCACAGAAAACAGTTGTTGTTAGTGGAAATATTCTACTTTCATTCTGATGGTGTAAGAGTTTGTAATACTGTATTTCGCCATTCAGTCTGAAAAATGGCCTTTGGGTAGAGGCATAAATAGACGGAGAGTCATAGCTGTTTTCCTGCCAGTGAATTATTTACAACAATTAAATGACTGAATTTACAGCTTTGAAAGAAACATTCAGTAATCTCCTAAAGCACAACTGATAGTTTTCACCCTGATTAGCTCTCCTGTGTGTCGTTTTGACAGTTGTGCTGGAATTAACTCATTTTCAGAACTCCTAGGTCACGCTCACGGGCTGCCTTCCGGACATTTTTTTTTTTTTTTTTTTTTAACTAATGGCAGCCCTTTCAGAATGAGAGAAAAGGAAGCGTAAAAGGAATAGTGAAGAATGGGCAGAAGCTTGAGGTCCTCTCTCTTTACTGTTAAATGCTATCTTAGAAAGACTTTCTTCCGATATTTGCAGTTTAATAATGCTCTCAATTGTGGATGTCCTTAAAAGGAAGTTTTAGTAAACTCCTCTGTCTATTTATGTTATTAACGTTCCAAAATAGCTCCAGCTAGTAAGAAACTCGTAGTATTTCCATGAGTTTCTTACTAGAAAAACAACATTGTCTTGTTTTCAGTCAAGTTTTCAGAACAGATGGAGTGTACCACAAAGGAAAACTCTATAATCATCTCTTTACACTATTTTATTTATAATGTTTCTAGCTCATATACATGTTTTGGATGCCCTTTTGTCCTTCAGGCTTAAGCACCAGAATAAAGTGTAGAAAGCTGTTTTGTAAAACAGGGACAAGGAAGCGGGAAGTGATTTTATGTGGTTAGTATTATTCACTCTGATGGCAAAAAATCCATTATAATGTTTTAGTTCTATTTTGCTTCCCTTTCTTTCCTTATCATTAGTATGGGTGAAATTTTTAAAAGATTTAGTGGTATTTAAATTATATTTCTATTATGTTACTATTTGTAGCTATCATTGTTTTTTAATATTGATACTGGTAGTGAGAATAATAGGTGAGGCCTACAAAAAAGTAATGCAAAAGTACATGTAGGATTTTAACAGAGTGAACAAGTCAAAGGCAACAGTCCCTGCTCACATCCACCTCCAGATTTGGCTCTGGAGCTCCAGCTTTGGATGACAACACTATATTACCTCCAAATACTCCAACTTCTTATTTTAATAATGTCATTTTATCTAATAATGGGGACAATAAAAAAGAAATTATAATTATGTGATGAGATAAAGGTGCTGGCTAATGATGCTATGGTGGTAATCATTTTGTAATATATGAATATACCAAAGCCATGTACGAATGAATGAATTTTACACCTTAAACTCATACAATTTTGTATGTACATCTTACCTCAATAAAGCTGGAAATAATCTTTTAAATGGTTAAAAACTGGAGATAATCCTCCCATTTCAATGAATGCATGGGAAAGCTTTACAAAATACTGAATTTGCCAAGGCTCCTCCGGCTTTGTTTGCTGTTAGGAAGGGCTTGTCATTGTTAGCGATCATAGTAATAACCATGAGCCTTTACAGGCATTTGCTTTCTCCTTTGCAATTAAATGCTGACACTTGAGAAATCTTTTTAAAAGTAAAATAGATTATTATCTATAAACTATATAAATCATGTCACAAAAAATTCTTATTTGCTGTGTTTGCAAAACTCCTGTCTTTAATATCCATGAGCCATTAGTGTTGGACATCCAGCAGTTTTCTTAACCTGCAGAATCTCTAAGGGGGAAAAATGCATTCCAGGACTTAACTGACACAAAAGTATATAACCTGATATTTATATAAGGAAGATTCCAATAATATCCCTTAATTTATGGGGAAGTTAGAGAAAAAATTTTAGTATAAAATTTTGGTCAAAACTTTTCACTTCTGATAGCACCTAATAGATGAGTGATTCATTGGAGTCTCCAGGGTTGTTCACGTACTTTGGTACGTTTCTGTGGTTCTTATAATGCTCCTCCCTGAATAAAAGATTCAAGATGAGGTAAAAGAGTAGTTACTAGTCTAGCAGCTGGAAAGTCAGAGAGAAGCTTTCTAAGTATGATTTATGAATCTTGTAAATAAAAATATTTTAGAGACTGCTCACCTGGCACTCAGCTAAATAAAGAAGTTTAAAGCTAAGAGAACACCATCCCTCCTCTCGGAGCCACATTCCAGGTAGAAAGGCCAACACACTCAGAACCAGCGGGAATACAGTAGCAATGAGTGCCAGGCGGTGGCTGTGTGTTCTCAGCGAGAAGCCCTAGGAGGTGAGAAGGAGGGCAAGGCACCCTTAAGGGAGGCATTACTTGAGCTGAGTCTTGAGGGATAGTTACACACTGGCCGGATCTGTGAGGTGGAGGAATGGCATTGTGGCACAAAATTATTGAGGAACGAGAAAACACAGGACAGAGAACCAGATAACAGGATTCAAGTCAAGAGGCTATTGTGCCACTCTGGAAAGAAACAACAAAATGTGTCAATGGAGACTGTGAGAGTCAAGATGCAAAGGTAGCTGATTGAAAAGAGCTCTCTACAATGCAGGCCTGACCAGACATCATTAGCCCATGCACAGAGGGAGAAAGAAGGGGAACGGGTGAGGCCTGGTTTCCAGATCTCGATAGGTGGAGGACAGTGGTGCCATTTACTGGGATGCAGAGGGAAACATAGGCCCGGTTTGTTGAGAGGTGTGGTTTTCCTACAAATCTAGGCCATCTCACGATAACTATCTCTGAGAATAAAAATAGCAACAGCAACAGCTCTCCGAGTAGTTACTCATCTTTTTGTGCCTCTTCTTTAATTATTCTTGTTATTATTCACCTTGGCAATACCACTATCCACACACTCCCATTTAAATATTTGAGAGTCATTGACTTGCTAATTTTTCCTGTAAGACACTTATTAATGTGCTAGAAATTGTGTATTTGACACCCAGGGTGTCATTTGCTCTTTGTGTCACAATTCTTTGCGTAACTCTGTGGACCATGGCCTTCATTTCAGAGATGTACTTGTCAAGCACCAACACTTTATTTTGGATTAGATATTCACAGAATTATGATTATCCATGTACCTCATACCTTTAGTCATGTTGGGGCAGGGGGTCCCAGAATTCAGCAAAATGATTGGCACATGGCAGCCGTTTAGAAAATATTTCATTCATGCTTTTATATGGATGAAAGTATGAAATAGATGAATTATTATTTAAATCAAGCCTGTGGATGATAAGAATTTTTTAACATGTAAGTTAATTTTACATCCTACATAAAATTAATGGCTGCAATATATGTACCAGAAATAAGTGTTGCTTTCTTTGGAAAAGATTTCTCTTTCATTTTAAATAATATATATATTTTCTGATGGTCTAGTCAGACTGTTCTGAAACAACTTAGGCTACTTTCTCTTCTTTTTCTCATCCTATTTTAAGTTATTTGACCACTTGGTCACTTGACTTTTTGACAACATTTCATGCTCGAGTGCCTGCCTATCCAGGCCTAGGAAAAGTTGCGAATTACCCATGTGGTGTTATATGCCATAGGGGAATTCTGAAATAAGGCCTCATTTCCTTACTGAATCTATGTTGGCTCTTCCCTCACTAGTAAGTGAAAATACGACTTATGCATTTATGGTGTGAAGAGGTGTAAATTACCTAATTCTAACGCTTACCCCTCCGTCTCGTCATCTCCTCATAGGAGATACTGGATGCCCTACAAAAAGCAGAGCCTCAGACAGAGGATCTCAAGTCTCAGCTGAATGAACTTTGTCGATTTTCCAGAGACCTGAGTACATACAGTGGAAAAGTTTCTGCCTTGATTAAAGAATATAACTGGTGAGCATGACCTTAATTGGTATTTGAAATATTTTCATACAAATAAGAAGCTAGAGGTTGGTATCCGTTAAGGTTTGATTTCAATATTAATATAAATTAATCATTAAATATATCACTAAATGGCATGAATGCATACTCTAAGAATTATTGATTCTATCAAACATTATTTTAATCTCCTTTATCATTTCTTCCCTTCCATGAAATGCTTCCATCCATGGATTCAGTCTTTGTCTGCAAGCGTCCAAGGGCTGTCAGAATAAAGAACAAATTTTACAGCAAAGATTTCGAAGAGCCTTCAAGGATTTCCAGCAGTGGCTGGTTAATGCAAAAATCACCACCGCCAAATGTTTTGATATACCTCAAAATATTAGTGAAGTTTCAACAAGTCTTCAGAAAATACAGGTACAAGTGTTATTAATTAATTCTAGTGATAGAGCTTAAGTGAATTGCAAAGGTGCCTCTCGATCATTTTAGAAGCATATTAAAATTTTGCTTATGAAACTCAACTTTCAATTAAATCCCTGATTGAAACAATTGAGTGTGGACATGATCAGAAACTAGTCCATTTATATAAGTGGATGCTATCTTATATACATTAATAGGGATTGAGTGACAAGCACTATACCTGAGCACTCTAAGCAGATTTTTTTATTTAATTTTTACAGTAACAACATCCGATAGGATAATAGAGCCTTGGTCACTTAATATTTACAATAAAAACTCTTTATTCCCATGATTTTATTGAGAAAGAGGTAGAAAACTCAATGTATTTTAAAGCAGAGAGCATTTTATGGTGCCTAATCTTATGTTTTTCCTTGTAGGAATTTTCATCAGAAAGTGAAAACGGACAGCACAAGCTAAATGTGATGCTCTCTAAAGGGGAACTTTTGACTGCTCTGTTGACCAAAGACAAAGCCAATGGTATCCAGGCCAAAATGGCAAATTCAAAAGAAGACTGGAAAAATTTTCATTCAAATCTTCACCAAAAGGAATCTGCCCTGGAGGTATAATGTAACCAACAATGTGGACATATTCTGCGTTGTTTGTTGGTGATGGTGACATTTGTTAAACCACACTCCCAATATATCTGAGTACCCTTGTCAACGATATGGTCATCCTTCTCTAAATATAAATGGATAGCTAGATAATGCCCCGAAACAGCCCAGTGTCTGAAGTGGGAGCCTCCCTGAGGAATGAAGTAGCTTGCATAGTAGGGGATCTTATCAGGGACCATAAGAAACAACTGGTTTTCATTTTAAGCATGTCACTTAATCTTTCACTTGAAATCCCTTCATTCTGGACGTTGTTCTAGGGGAATGAGCAGAAGTATCTCTGTAAGGCTACGAAATGCTATGGATGAGAAGGCATGCTTTAAATAATGCAAATATCAAGTGGTAGATTTTAGGAGCTAAGTATGCAAACAGACAATGTTTATCCAATTCCATTCTATCTGGAGACAACATAACTTGAATTTATTTTAACCATAACATAATTCCTGCCACAATGCAATTTTTTTTTCCTCGTGAGACCATCTGTTCTGTGTACCAACTCTTCTGTTGAAGGGAAATTTAGAGACACAGAGAACAGTTTTTTCTTTTAAAACAACTCTTCCTGGCAAAATAGATACTTAATTTGATTATAAGTATGGGAAAGAATTGTAATAGAGAATGAATACTAGAAAAAGAAAATGTGTATTTCCCTAGTTCTTTCCCAACCCAAGGCCACTGTGCTCTCCTCCGTGTGCTGGCTGTTCTTTCACTACAGGCAGCTCCATTTAATGGGGAGTGGTAATCATTTGTGCAGTGCCTAGAGATTTGCTCTTAAATCTGCAGGGACTGTTAATGCAATGCAGTCTGGGCTCTGAAGTATCTGCTGCTGAGCGTAGTACATCTAGCAATCACAGCGAGATTATCCAGTTCAAGAGATGTCCAGCAGTAGAGTAAATGAATAGGTCAGGAATAGCCTTCCTTCCTACCTTTCCTTCCTTCCTTCTTTCCTTCCTATTAGTAAAACACACATAATATTGCCTATTATATTCCAGGCACTATGTTAGGAATATGAGAGGTTTATTTTTTTCTCCTCTTCTCAGACAACTCACTTTCTACAGAAAAAAAAAAAAAGTATATGAAGACTTGATTACAGTAATAC
Source organism: Anoura caudifer (assembly GCA_004027475.1). Lineage (NCBI taxonomy): Eukaryota > Metazoa > Chordata > Mammalia > Chiroptera > Phyllostomidae > Anoura > Anoura caudifer. The sequence continues at coordinate 292,739 of PVKU01000647.1, read as the reverse complement.
AGGTATGTTCAGCATACAATAGTCACTCAAAGAAGGGAAGTTGAGGAAGGTTTTCAGAGAGGTGACATTTTAACTGAACCCTAAAGGCTAAACATTCTTTAACTTTGCCAAGGTTGATGTGTGTTTCAAGTAGAAGGACATGAATGGGCAGGTCCAGGGAGTTAGGAGTGCCACCTATGAACGGGACTTTGAGAAGTTTGAGATCCACACGGAGTCTGAGGGGAGAGCAACAAAGAAAGACTGGTGGAGGAGATTAGAGCCAAAGAGTGAAATGTTGTGTATACTAAGCAAATCGACCTTGACTTGTGACCAGGGTTCCTTATCTGAACCCCAGGAGGGCATTTACTTTCTCAATTTTCCCAAGGATGGAACATAACATGTGCCATTCTAGATGCATAAGGGAGAGGTTAATTCATTGCATACAAAGGATGCTTTAGGAGATGAGGGCTTAATTCTATCTCAGAATTCTGGTTGTAAAAGGTTCAGTGAGGAACATGTAGGTCTTCAAACTGGAGATAAACATGCCAACTTTCTGACCACAGTGGAGACCATGATGGGAAACAGTAAGTAGCTTTCATAATGGCCCAGAAAAGAGAAATAAAGGCCCGAACTAAGGAAACAATGATAGATGAAGACTTACCTTTAAGGCAAAACACAGCAGAATTTGGTAACTAATTTGATAAAGAGCACAGGGAAGAGGAAAAGTTAAGTTTGAGTCTTTAGTTTGTAGTTTGGAAGATGGCATGAATGGTGATGTCATTAACTGAGACATGACTATAGTGGAAGGGATAGCAAAAATTGATTCTAATTAATATATGTTAAATTTCACGTGTTTGCAAGACAAGCATGGGGTAACGGCCAGGAAAGGAGCAGTTAAAATTCGTGCAAAGCTCTAAAGTGGGGGTAGAGCTGTATAATAGTGATGTTGAACAGTTACCGTTGCCGGGCCTGTTGTAGACACTTAACATATATTAATGCATTTAATCCTTATAACCACTCTCTGAGGTGGGAGCTCTCGTTTCTATTTTGTAGAAGAGGAAATTAGTCAAAAGGTGGTTAAATAATCTGCCAAGTTCTCACAGCTAGTAAGCAATGGAGGCAAGGTCCAAAGACAGGCATTCTGACTTAAAGTGTTGTATAAATATATTTTATAAGCATAGGAGTTTGTGGGTGGTCACTTAAGCCAGGGGAGGAATAACTGGAAAAGCATACAGAATGAACATTTAACGAGAGGCCTGTAGACCCTTGTATATGGGAAGTATATGAGGAACACAGGGAGTTGCTTAACTTAATGTCAAGTTGTCTTTATCCTGTTTCCCAGGCCCCTCACTTGGACCCTGTGACTCCACCCCTTAGCCTAAGAACCCAACTTTTTGTGTTATGTTTCTGAGTACACCCCTGTTGCTCTTCTCCTCAGTTCTGCAGAATTTGATTCCTGCTCATTGTCCTTAGTTTGCCCTTTGGTGGCCCCACGAGACTCCAGGAGCAAGGAGATGGAAACGCCTTGAATTAATTAATTTATTTAGTTATTCACTGGATATTTTCTGAGCACCTTCCATTTGCCAAGGACCATTCTAGGCTCTGGGGATATAGCAGAGAATAATAAAACAGACCAAAATTCCTGACCTTATGAAGCTTAAACTTGAGTAGATACTCCAGGAGCTTTCTCAGTATCTTACTTTGTGAAGCACCTTTAATTTTCCAAAGTATCCCCATGGCTCTCCATCTCCCTCGGAGGTGACTATGGCAGGCATGACTGTCAACAACAAATGTGGCAGAAGTGGGTGCCAAGTCTGATGTGGGCTGGATAATTACGGAAAAGTTCATTTTTAAAAAACATAGGTCCAGTTGTACGGGGCAGGGAAGAGCAATAGGGAGAAAAATAGGGACAACTATAACAGAAAAACAATTTTAAAAAAGTAGGTCCATAAAAATTTCTTAAAGGATCTTCAAAAGTTATGCAGGTGCTCAGGGAGTGGATAGAAGACCCCAGATATTGGGAACAGGGCAAGGAAGAGGGTAGCAGGGCAATAGGGTCAGACTGAATGCCAAGTGAAAGAATTTGCACTTGCTATTAAAACGTTTTTCTGTGCCTAATATTATGTGAAACCTTGTAGAATCTCAAGATCCAGATGAAGGACTTTGAAGTCAGTGCTGAGCCTGTCCAGGACTGGCTGAGCAAAACGGAGAAGACGGTGCGTGAAAGCAGCACCCGCTTGTATGACCTGCCAGCAAAGAGGAGAGAACAGCAGAAGCTGCAGGTGACCAGACCCTGGGCCCGCATGGCCCCGTCTTCACCCCCATCCCCTGTATGCTGTGTGTCCAGGTGCCCGCTGAGCACCCTGGAATTAGATGATGCTGCCTTGAGATAGAGTGTACCCTCTCCCTATTTCCGATGGAATTTATGTTTTCTGGCTTTCCTTTGAGGTCATTTTTTTTTTATGTCCTACGGTCCATACTGTGTGTAGCTTGGAAATAATAATGCCTCAGGGCACACCTGTGGCTCGCCGGTGTTGATTTCCATGTCCTTCGGGCCAGAGCTTCGTTGGCGATGTGCTTTTCCCCAGCTTCTTAATAGTGACTTGCTTATGCTTTTCAGTCTGTCCTTGAGGAAATAGACTGCTACAAGCCTCAGCTCCACAGGCTAAAAGAGAAAGCTCAGCAGCTGTGGGAAGGACAAGCTGCCAGCAGGAGCTTTGTGCACAGAGTGTCGCAGCTGTCTGCTCAGTATCTAGCGCTAAGCAATCTAACAAAGGTAACGCCCGCCATGTGCTGTGTGTGAGTGTGGTACTGATGTCACAAAGCCAGAGTCCTGGTGGGGCTGGGCAGGGTGTCCGCCTGACAGGCCCCGGTCGGGAGGGAGGGTAAGGCCGGTTAGTCGCCGCCCAGCCTTGCAATCTGTCTATTATTTTCGTCATCTCAGTGTGGTTGTCCAAACAGAGCAAGGGAGGGTTCAGAGACTGTAGGGACTTCCCATCTCTATTATTGCACAAAACATTCCCTTTTATACTGACTTGGCTTGTTCTTCGGAGCTTTTGTTTTGAACACTCAATGCATAAACATAAGGCAAAATTCAGTTCAGGGTCTAAGGAATCTCAGATTAAATTACTCTAGAAAAACATGCATTCAAAGCAGTTTAAATTTTAGTGGACTAAATAAAATGAGTTTGGGATCATTTTTGACATTTGTCTAAATTCTTTATATTCCTTCCATAGGGGTCAAGGGTGTGTTGAGTGAGATTTTCAGTCCAATCCACAGAGCAGAGGTCAAAACTGACAATGATTTGTTTCACCGATTAAATTTCTTTTCTACCAGCCTAGAAAAAAGTAAATGGGATCCCACTTGGTCTCATTTAGAGCATTCAGCTGCTTTGACACAGATGGCATGGGGCAAGCCTACTTTAAGCTTTATGTGGCTTGTGACATTTGTTCCCTATATTTGTCTTTTGCATTCAGGTCTTAGAATGTAGGGGTCCTCCCATAATTTAGTCTTCTTTAATTTGGCATCCCCTGTTTCAGTGTGGACGCCCTACTGGTCCTGTTAATTTGGATCCTCAGTAAGACACTGGGCACAATCACACTAATATCGACTTGGAGCAAATAGTCTATGTTTACACAGATGCTTTTCCTATTAAGCATTATGCTGAATGAAATAAGCCAGTCAGAAAAGACGAATACCGTATGATATCACTCATATTTGGAACCTAATGATCAAAATAAACTAACAAACAAAATAGAAACAGACTCATAAGTAGAGAACAGACTGACAGCTGTCAGAGGGGAGGGGGGATTGTGGGGCTGAGTAAAAAGATGAAAGGATTAAGCAAAAAAAAATAACAAGAAAGAAAAAACTAATAGTTATAAAATAAGTTACGTTTTTGGCTTTAGAAAATCCGGCTCATATCTAAAATTAAAATTCATCGAGGACGTGTCCATAGTCCTTTTGTCTTTTTGCTCAGTCCCTCTTCCCCCACTTCACTAGCTGTCACCTGCTCTCCATCTATGAACCTGTCCCCATTTTCCTTGTTAGTTCAGTTTGTTCATTACATTCCACATATGAGTGAAATTGTATGGTATTTGTCTTTCTGGTAATTGCTGGGGGCAGGGGATATAAAGGTACTACATTATAATGGGGGAAAATGAAGATTAAATAAAATAAAATTAATTAAAGACATCTTTTTATTCCTTTGTATGTATTTGGACAGCAACTATCAACAGATATGTGGATGCTTTAAGAGCTATAAAACCATTCTCATAAACTTCATTATTTTGGATATGACTTGTAATTAATAAACAAAATCGTATCTATGGTCCCAGCTTTTAAATTTTAGTGACATTACAAAATCTTTTGCTAACAATGTAAGTCGTGTGGTATCCGTTGAGCCAAATACGATTATGTGAAAACTAGAAACTACTTTGAGTGATCTCCCAGACAATGTATTAGGAAAAAAATTTTACTGATTCTGAAAAAAAAAAAATGTCACCATAGTCCTAAAGGAGAATAGCAATTAAGTTGAGGGATTGTAAATTACACCTTTTCGGCTCTCTGACCTAGGGAGTCTCACCCTCTCACCATTTAGGAAGCGTCCACACATCTCACAGGTTAAGCAGCCAGGCGTCATCCCTGAGCAGCCCCTGAACCTGGGCCCGTCCCTGTTATTTAAAACAAATGGTTAGCTCTACAATTTGAGTGGCGTCAGATGGTGAGGTCCCTGTGGAGTGCACAGCTGAAAAACCGTGTCTGTCACGTGCAGGAGAAAGTGTCCAGACTGGACAGAATCGTGGCAGAGCACAGCCAGTTCTCCCTGGGGGCGAAAGAGCTGCAAGACTGGATGACGGATGCCGTTCACATGCTGGACTCTTACTGCCACCCCACATCCGACAAGAGTGTGCTGGACAGCAGGATGCTCAAGCTGGAGGTGTGACTTTTTAGAAAAGTATCTCTAATGGACAGCATTTGTTTTTCTCAAAATCCCTTAGGTCTCCACCTGCTTGGTATGGCTGTCTCGCTCTCGCTCCGGGGAAGCTCAGAATGCTCTGTTTGCTTAGGGCGGGCAAGCCGAAGCACCCTAGATCATTTGGAACAGGTTCACACATAAATGCTTTGCAAAAATAAAATAGCAGCCCAAAGAAGGTTACTTGCTTGATAGCCGGTTAAGAGGCTAGTTTCAAATCACGTCACTGACACATTTCTGCTGAGGAAATATTTCACTGAAACATTTTATAGGGCAAAACACGTTTCATCATGTTCAACTGACTTGCCTGCCTATATTATTTGGCCAATTCTTCCATCCCAACATATTGTTCTAGTTTCCGTTAATGGCAAAATAATGATTCTTCATTTGTTCGTCTCTCATTCATATACTGGATGTCTTCTAGGGGACTGTCATTCTGTCTTAATACCAAGGATTCAGAAATGAGCGAAATATCATTGTTGTCCTCAAGGGTTTCATTATCAGGTGCTGGAGGCTGAAACTCAGAGGCAGCTAGAGCGGATAGGATGGTGCTTACGGTTAGAGACATGCCGCGTGGAGCCAGGCAGGAGGGATGGGGTTAAGAGTCAGAGCAGGTTTCTCAAGAAGTCTGATACCTAAACTGATATTTGAGAAGACAGCCACATGAGCAAAAGCCAGAATAAACAAACAGCATGGCGCGTGAGCAATTGCCAGCAGGAGATGAAGCTTTGCCTCTTAGGTGATAGCACCAGTTTTGTAACTTTGATTCAAACTTCTTTCTTAAAGAGAAAAAGATGAGTGCTTATGAAGAACTTGAAATATATAAATTAATATATAAAATTAATTACATGTCTTTGTTTGGCTTGAGAGTCCTTACCATTTATCAAGTTCTCTATCCTGTGATTTTTGAGAATTCATGAATTCTACTGCAGTCTATTTTTCTCGTATTAAAAACCAGTAAGGTAAAACTTCAGTGGAGAGAAGGGATAATGCAGAGAAGTGTCGAGACCTGCAAAGCCAAGGCCACTTGGAGACCAGCAGATGACAGGGGATTGGTTAATGGCACTCACCAGCAGGTGACTCCCCCACCCTTGAGAGATCAAGGCTCAACACAATTGCATATCATTCTACAATCTTTGGGAGCTCTGAAATGTTTAAAGCCAGAGATGTTCAACAGGCAAATGACACGAAACTTCTGTATTTGCTTTTACAGGCCCTGTTATCAGTGAAACAGGAAAAAGAGATCCAGATGAAAATGATTGTGACCAGGGGGGAGTCTGTCCTGCAGAGCACCTCTCCAGAAGGCATCCCTGCTCTTCAGCAGCAGCTGCAGAGTGTGAAGGACATGTGGGCTTCCCTTCTGTCTGCAGGAATCCGTTGCAAAAGGTAAGAGAAACAGAAGCCCACTGCTGCAGAGCCAATGCTGACAGATCAATGTAGTCACTCAGCAACACCCTGTCCCTGGGGCAGGCACTCAGTAGTGCGCTAGCGTGAGAGCTCATGTGCGCGCTCTCTCTCTCTCTCTCTCTCTGTCTCTCTGTCTCTCTCTGTCTCTCTCCTCCTGGCTCCTTCCCTCTCTACTTCCCTACCTTTACATCTTATTAGAAGAAAAGAAACTGGCAAGAAGAGACTTGCACTTAGGTTATTTGCAATACTACTATAAAACATGTTTAGCTTTTATTTTCACTGCTTAAAAGGTCAAATGATAGATAAATGTTTCATCATATAAAGATACATCAGTTAAAGCCAAGTGGTTTCCTTGGGAGATCACCCCAGGAAACGCCAGTAGGGGTTGGGAAATAGAGATGAGGAGGACATGTAGGCAGCTGGAACTGAATTGTGCCAGGTATTGCTGGGAGCCAGAGCAGAACACATGTTTGGGAGTTACCCTGCTGGAGAACAGGGCAGCAGAAGCTCCCAGGAGTCAGGAGGGCATTCGCAGGCTGCTCCCAGGGGCAGCAGTCCCTCTCGCTTCTTGCCTACATAGCCCTGAAGCTGAGGGGGCACAGGGACCAGAGCATGCCCACGGGTTGAGAGGGCAGGGAGCTGGCCAGGGGATGTGCAGCTGGCCGTGTGCTGCAGTGCTGTGGTCCGGGCACACCTGGGTGGGACACACAGAGCATGGCAGTAAAATCGGTCATGAATGATCAAGGGAGTTAAAAATATGTCCTCCGTATTGAGAGAGGGAAGTCCTTAATTTATCTGTAAGGGAAATAATCAAGTTTTAATGATTAGACCAGTTCAGGAAATGTTACCCTATTTTTCCACTGTAGTTCTCTGATTTTAAATCTCACGTAAGGTAGTAAACTGTACTTGCTCTTGCTTGCTTCTCCCTTCCCTCTTTTATTAATTCCTTCTCCTCTCTCCTCGGAGTGTGTCCTGCTCACATTGATGGAGTTAAGTGCTGAGTCCCTCCCCACCCAGAGTCCTGCTTGGCTCCATAACAGCCTCACTCCATGGCCCTCTCCAGATTGTGCCCTAAAGCTTTTCCCAGTGTCTCCTGGGGCCTGATTCCTGACGCCAGGTTTCATATAGCCAGTCCCACTTTCTGCCTGTTGCCCTGGATTTAACTGCCCTTGGTTCCTGAAGCTATGCTTGCCAGGGACCCAGACTTGACCCACCCACTTCCTGTGGGTGGAGTGGATAGAGCAGACACCACCCCAGGATCACACTGACAAGGCTCCTCAGTATAGACTGTTGTCCTTTCGAATACCTTTCAGTCAACTCGAAGGAGCGCTCTCTAAGTGGACAAGCTACCAGGACGACGTTCGGCAGTTTTCCGGTTGGATGGACAGCATGGAAGCCAGCCTGAGCGAATCGGAAAGGCAGTACGCAGAACTGCGGGACAAAACGGCCGCTCTGGGCAAGGCCAAGGTGGGGGCTGGATTGCAGATGCCACTTGTTCCCTGACGGGCTCCTTTAGAAGGCCACGGTCACACAAAAAATGTGGTTACCTGGATGATGAGACAGGGCTCTACACAGAAGAAAACCATTTGGGCCTTAAATTCGAATGGCTTCTGAAGCTAGACTTTAGTTTGTGGTTATTTTATTATGTGAGTGAAAGTTTTGTCTTCCAGGAAAACCATGATCATCCATGTTTTATGACACAGGCCATTTAAAATTTGGCAACTTGTAATATCTTTAGCCTGCTCATCCTCAGGAAGTAAAAATGCTTTATTTTAATCACACCCTTTTATATTTCTGCTTTTGTGCATTTGTCATAAGGCTCATCTCAGTACAGTAGTGCATATGAAGATTTTTGAATAGATACCCAGATAAATACTGGGGATGTGTTCCCCAATCTTTATTGATAGTAGTAGTCTAACAATAAAGCACACACCCATACATGTAGAGGTGGATGGATCCATGTATCTATCTATCTACAAATAGCTAACTTGAGATCACTTGCAACCATACAGTTAAGACACCTTACTGTTATTAGTATCATCGATATGATGGTATTTGTGGGAACTTCTTGATTATTTTTTAAATGTTCTCTAGTTATTAAATGAAGAAGTGCTGAGTCACAGCAGCTTGCTGGAAACCATTGAACTCAAAGGGGCTGGCATGACGGAACACTACGTCACGCAGTTAGAACTCCAGGATCTACAGGAACGATACAGAGGCATCCAGGAGAGGGCCAAGGTATGTCTCACCATGTTCCCTGGACACTCACTCTCTGAAGTTGGAAGGTTTGGAGCAGCGCTCACTTAAAGACTCATTCGTTTCTGGAAATGACGGATTTATGAATGCAGATAGAAGAAAATGATATAGCAGATAGAAAAAATGATTTTAGTACTTTAAGATACACCACTGGCAAAACCAAGAGAACACTTTCAGATACTTTACTACATGAAAGTTACTGACATAAAATATTTGTCAACTAAGGATCCCTAGAAATTTATGAGGAAGGTTTATGAATGCTTTAGCATGGCTGGTACTGAGAGTTTACTAAGGCAGGCAATCTTCATCAACAATATCATTCTTTATTTAGGCCTCACAAATAAAATAAAAGTAACTTTTCAAGCACATCCTACTTTATTAGACAAAGTACATGGAAAAATAAACCCAAAGTGAGCCCAAATCCTTACTTAAGGTATAATATAAGAATTTCAGTTTTCTTCATAAGCAACAGTGTATTTTTATGACAAGTAAAATTAATTCACTCTTTTGGCATGTCAATGTTACACTTCATAAGCAATTCAGAGATCAGGAAGTTAATTCAACAAAATGATCTTTACAACTTCTTTTAATCCTGATATTATTTTTTGTATTTTTGCATAAATCTTGAATCTTCATTCTTCTAGGAAACCATTTTCCAATGATTAATAAGCATGCTTTTCTAAAATTCCAACAGAATTTTTACAGTGCATTGAAACTGCATGTAGTGTTGTATCCCATCTTAACCATCTTAAATGCTAATAATAGGATGCAGTGATGAAGTCTGAAAAACTAGTTCGCCTGCACCAGGAGTATCAGAGAGACCTCAGGGCATTTGAAGTGTGGCTGGGGCAAGAACAAGAAAAGCTGGAGCAATACTCGGTTCTTGAAGGTGATACCCATACTCACGAAACAGCATTGCGGGATCTTCAGGTAAAGTTTGTTTTATCTTAAAACAAAGGAATTTTCATTCTAAACGTGGAATTATTCTTTTAAGCAAAGAGAAGTTAACATGACCTTGAGTCCTATACATAGCTGATACATCTTTTAAATGAGACTCTAGTAAGGTCTTATCTAGAGCATTCTGGGACCTCAGTAGTATATGCTGGCGAAGATCATTTGGTAAGTAATTTAAACCCGGTGAGACTGGGACTTGGAGAATTTATTCAGATGCTATGGTGATCTGTGACAGGAATGGCTGGTGGTCTAATTTATGGTATTGACTGGCCCACCCGCCCATTGGTTCTTAACGGATTCAATTAGATATGGGACACAGCACCCAGAGTCCATAGAATGTGACACTCCTTAAAGTCAGACTGGTGGCACCAGCTTGGGCCATCCGGTTTCAACCAAAATCTCCATCCGTGAGGATATAGGTCCAAGGTCAGAGTCCTAGAAGAAGAAATTAGAGGAGCTGGAGAGTGCTGGTGCCCAGGCAACAGGCTGGGACTCCGGGTGAGATGGTGGACCTAGTGGGAAAGCAGTCCACACCACTTGTTTACTCCTTAAGCATTTACTGAATACCTGATACAGCGCAGACACTGGGCTAGTAGTCACTAGCAGGTGACAATGACTCAATATTATCGCTGCCTCCAAGGAACCGTAATCTAGTGAGAAATGTAGATCCGTAGTTTATTTAAGAAACCCATCCATTCTGCTTTAAGGTTGTAGGATATTCTGGTCTGCCAGGTTTAGCTGGCATAATTTATTTTAGTAGAGTCGACTTTGTTTTTGCTAAATAGCCCTTCTCGGCACTTCACTCCAGGCACTCTTGGCAAAAGCAAATGCTGAGCTCTCTAGGCTTCTGTGTAGGAACTAGGCCAGTAAGTTACTCATCTCCAGCAGATGTTGCCCTCATTGGGGTCAGAAGAAAATGTTTCACTTCAGTCTGTAGTAATGCAGCCCAAACCTAACTCCAAGCTCTCAATTTACCATGTTTTAATTCTTACTTTGTCTTATTACGAGTCATCACGAAGGTTAAAAGGAGGTAAGATGAGAGTGGCAGATAAAAGCAGTGAAGAATTGTGATGTTCCAACTGCACACCACACCGTCTCCAGGATCTTGATGTCCCAAGCCACACACAGTGGTGCGGGGATGGCCGGCCACCAGTGTGGGCCACACGCACAAACTGTTTTATATAAACTGAAGGCCAATAGAACATAATAGACTTTTAAACTATTTAAACGTATTTTTCCTTCAGGATGAATACTTAAAATATGGACCATATAAGAATTTGTGTAACATAGTGATGATTTGCATAATAGCAAAAACGGTTATAGAATATGGAAAGGAGGATATACTGGGGAGATTAGTAACAGGGCAAGGACAGTAAATGACCGCTCAGAGCCACAACGCCTGCACTTAAAGTTTTTTTGAAACACAGCCACACCCATTCATTTGCGTACCACCTGTTGCTACTTCAGAGCTACGATGGCAGGGTTCAGTATATGCAGCAGAGACTGTGCGGCCAACAAAGCCAAAAATATGTACTATCCAGCCCCTTATGGGAAAGTTAGCCAACTCCTGAAATAGAGGAGATTAAAAGAACAAAATTCACTTTTAAAAATTTTAAGAACTTTGGAATAAAATTTCTGTGTCCGTGGCTATTTTGATTACTTTTTCACCATATATATTGTACTTTTTCACCATATATATCGTTCTCTTCCATTTACATATTCACATTACAGCGTTCTTGAAAGTGACATCCTACTGAGGACAGATGAATCCATTAGCTTGTATTATATGAGATTGGTATTTCTGCAGGTACAAATAGTCAGACACCAGCAATTTCAAATGGTTTCAACTGATGTTAAATATTTTTATAATACTGTACTTTGACTAAAAATGTTGGTACTTTTAATGTACTTGATAGGTTTTGACTTGGTTCCTTTCAACTTTAGTTGATCAGATCAAGTCTCAGTGTCCATTTTTTTAACATAAGAGATGCACGTATTTAATGTTTTGCCAATATCTTTAAAGACATGAGTTTTTCTTTTTCCCAAATTATAATTGGTGGTCTTCAAGACTTGGTTTATACTGAGCTTGTAAGGTAAATCTTTGGGGCTTTTGCTTTGGTGGAGGAAAATACATTTGCCCCTGGGAGCATCCATTTGGCAGTTGTGATAATTCAACCTCCCATTACCCTCCGGGCAAACTTTCCTTGGCCCACACATTCCCTAGAGCAGGCTTTGGCAAAGTGTCCCTTCTTAGCAAAAAGAGGGCCCATTGTTCCTGTCTGAATTACAAGTGTAGCACTGATTTTATTCAATGTCAAGCAAGAAGCCTTAGGTTTTTAAACAGATTAGGGACCATAAAAGGCCTAGGTATTTCTTTTAAACAATAGCCCTTTAATCACAAGTGTTTTTGCCTAAAAGCTGAAGAGTCAAAATTCACAAGCTGTTTCTAAGATGACTGAGACAGATATTACTCTGTGTGTGTTATTTGTATGTGTGTGCCTGTGTTTTGATTATTTTAATAGGAAATATTTGCAAGCCTTTCTCCTGACTTGGGAAATAATATTTCATGTTAGGTTGTTTTATATAAGATAATAAAATCATTCTTTTCTCACATGAGGTTCAAGATGGCACAGCTGGCTTGGGTGAGCCACGATAACCGGGGTAGGTGTAAATTCTGAATGACGCATGCAGCCATCCCTGTCCCCTGCAGGAGCTGCAGGTTCGCTGCGCCGAGGGGCAGGCGCTGTTGAATTCCGTGCTGCACACCAGAGAGGAGGTGATACCCTCGGGCATCCCCCAGACGGAGGACCGGGCTTTGGAGTCTCTCCGGCAGGACTGGCAGGCTTACCAGCAGAGGCTGTCTGAGACCCGAGCTCAGTTCAATAACGTCGTCAACAAGTTGAGGCTGATGGAACAAAAGTTTCAGCAAGTAGACGAGTGGCTGAAAATGCTGGAGGAGAAAGTGAGTCTCAGGACTGGACGTCAGTCTAACCGGGCAGCCAAGGAGACACAGTTACATCAGATGAAGGTAAATCAGTGCAAATTCCTGACTTTGGCCAAAGAAGCAGTTGCCTTGTGGAGTTGGTTTCATTAAAATATTCAGTGATTTTTTTTTCGTCCAAGTTTTACATTTTGCAAAATCTTCTGCTTGAAAAGAAAGTTGGCATAAATTACAATGGAGCATTCTAAAAGCAATTTTGAATAGAATCTTAAACTTGCCTTTAATAAAATATAATTCAATGACATATTTTATATTTCCCCTATACCCTATGACCTTGCTTTGTAAAGGCACACAAATGCTAGTATTGCAGTCATTTAAGTGAATTGTTCTGATTTGAAATTGCTCCAATTTAGTGCATTGAAGTAATACTTGATATTTAGTTTTATTCTGATTTTCATGCAAATTTGATGCACATGGTCAAAATAATGCTTAAGCCTTTAGAATTTTTTCATTATCCCTCTAATTTAAAATTTATCTAAGTACAAAAGAAGATATAAAAATATGCCACTCTGCTTTAAAAATTTTGAACAGAATTGTAATATATTCGGAAAAGTTCTCAAACTCAAAGAATACAGCTTTTATCCTGTAATTGAATTTTTCACAAAGGGCATATATGATACATTTTCAAAATTATATCAGAATAAATACAATCTAACCATATACTGTAGTCACTGCCTATTAATACAGTTGTATCTATATAAAATTTTATGTTTTTTGAACTGAAGTATAATACATGCAAAAAAGTGCCCAAATCAAGAACGTATAATTTTTATGACACTGTTGGAATACAGTTTTATGAAGGTCAAATACATATTTTCAAAATTATATCTCAGAATAAAAATATTCCCAACATGCACTGGAATCATTTCCTGGTCAGAAGGTACACGTATTCGTCTTACTCAGCAGTGCCTAAGACTGAACCTTTCCTCGCACTCCTTCTGTCATTTCAGAAGTGGCAGGAAGAAATCACCTCCTCCAGGGACGAAGTGGAGGAGGTGGGAGCCAGAGCTCAGGAGATCCTGGACGAGCGCCATGTGAGCAGCCGCCTGGGCTGCCAGGCCACGCAGCTGACTTCCAGATACCAGGCCCTCCTTCTCCAAGTGCTGGTGAGTGGGCCACCAGCTGCCCCTGCAGGCCAGCAGGCTTCCCAAGCCAGAACACCCTTCCATTCATCCCCTTCCTTTCGTGAAGGCACTGGCCCAGATCTTTAATCCACCGTTCAATTTTGTTTTTTTGTTTTTTTTCCAAAGGAGCAAATAAAATTCCTGGAGGAAGAGATCCAGAGTTTGGAGGAGGCCGAATTATCCCTAAGTTGCTATTCTGATTGGTACAGCTCTACTCACAAAAACTTTAAGAATGTGGCTGCCAAAATTGATAAAGTAGATAAAGCAATGATGGGGAAAAAAATGAAGACGTTGGAGGTAGGCGTGCCCACATCAGGCTCGTCTCCCAACCTTCCTTCTTTCACTGGTCTGCTCCGTCCTCCCGCTTAGCTATTGGGAAGCGTGGGCTCAGCCCTGCCCGACATGATGGGGGGTCCTTGGCTCATCACTTCACTTCAAATACTAAGCTCTTACCTCTTGAAGGCCAAAAGCAGACTTTTATCTATTGGTGATGTGATCTCATCTGAATGACTTAGCCATGACTGCTCATGAAATTCTTAACTGAATTCCAATTTCACACTTGAAAAAATTAGGACAAAAAATTTATCTTGAATTCATGGCACCGTGTGTTGACAGTTTTAACTCAGATCTCTAGGAACACCGCTGAGGATTGGAGAAACACCAAGTCCTTTCTTAAGTTACTAATTTGGAAATTGTCTATTGATCGAGACATTTTAAAACCTATACTGATGTAAATAAAAGAGGATTTCTTATTTCTGGCAGGTCAAAACTGGTTATAAATTTCAAAAACATATTTTAAGGGGCAATAGTGGACTCAAGAATGGGGTCAAAAGTCTTTTCTCTAAAAGGAAGGAAATACGGTTAACTTATTATTTGCTCCCTCTTCATTCTCTTTCTCAGGGTTTGCTAAAAGACATGGAGAAAGGCCACAGTTTGCTGAAATCAGCCCGAGAGAAAGGAGAGAGGGCTCTGGAATTCTTGGAGGATGGCGAGGCAGACACTTTAAGAAACGAGATTCATGGTCACGTGGAGCAGCTGAAGGAGCTGACCAGCACTGTTCGGAAAGAGCACATGACTCTGGGAAAAGGCCTTCATTTAGCAAAGGAGTTCTCAGATAAATATAAAGCACTCACCCAGTGGCTAACAGAATACCAAGAAATCCTACACGTTCCTGAAGAGCCCAAAATGGAATTATATGAGAAAAAAGCTCAATTATCTAAATACAAGGTAGTGTACTGTTCCCACTGATGAATGCAGGACGAGCATATAGGGACTGAATGGGAGGGAGATGATCCCTGGGGTGTCTCTCTTAGTCGGGGCTGGAAAACATCCCTAACACATCTGTCCTACTGGGGGTGAGTGATGTAGGTGGATTTGGCTATACATACTGCATCAAAGTTATATTGCTACCCAGGAATCACACTGCCCTATCTTCAAAGATTGTATCTATACAGGGAGAGCTATTCCCACATGTGATCCAGGTATAAGGCACCTCCAGACACATCTTCCTGGCATCAGGATCTCACACCTGTAGATTTTATTTGTTTCAGGTGGAGTCTTCCCTTC
This sequence comes from Anoura caudifer, assembly GCA_004027475.1. Lineage (NCBI taxonomy): Eukaryota > Metazoa > Chordata > Mammalia > Chiroptera > Phyllostomidae > Anoura > Anoura caudifer. Next base: position 277,477 of record PVKU01000647.1, on the reverse strand, counting down.
ACCTTTGGCCTATAAACTGACCTATGGTAAATCTAAAATGAGATACCATATTTGTAAGAAGACACGTTCCAATTAACCAACTATAGCTAAACATCTTAGAAATTAATTTTTCAAAGAATAAATGCTGGTGTGAATATAGCTAGCTCTACAGGATATAGATAGAGATATTTCACCTGTTCAGATTTTTCAACAATTATGGAAGTGTACATGTGGAATAATTTGTGTTCTAAATTTGACCTGAGTGACCCAACAGTAGCCTTTAAGATCTGCGTCATGACTAATGTCAAGGCATTCCTGTCGGAAGCTTTTTCTTCCTCCAGCCACTGTGTCTAATCCAATCCTTGGCTTTTCTACCAAGTCTGACAGGGTGTCATTGAACCACAGAATTCTTGACATATTCAAATAGTCCCGTGGACCTGTACGGCAGCTTCACAGCTGGATTTTGTTTCCCTAACTTTACATGCACCTCAAGGCACAGTTAACTTCATGAACTTAAGACAAAAAGACAGTGCCTCGTTTTGTGTGTTTTTCTCTGCTGAAAGGAATGGGTTGGAAGCCGGAAATAGAAATTGTGTTAAATGTAGCCAAAGGCAGGTCTTTTCCATACTTCCTTCTCCACACTATTGGACATGTTACCCTCTATTTAAAAACTCTATCAGCCATTAAAAAAACCATCTCCCTTAATGTTTTCCATTTATAGATTTACAAAGTAGGTAAGTATCAGATCTTGTGGTATATTCACCTAGACCACCCGGGTGAGCTCCTTCTCTCTTTTCTCTTTGTAATTCAAGTCACTTCAACAAATAGTGCTGTCCCATGAACCATCAGTAAAATCAGTGCGAGAGAAAGGTGAAGCTCTTCTGGAACTGGTGCAGGATGGCACTTTGAAGGACAAAATAGATAAGCTTCAGAGTGATTACCAGGACCTCTGCAGTGCAGGAAAGGTAAGGAGACATCAGGAACTCAGTACAAAATGTGTTTATTTGCCCAAAAGAGGGTCCTGACTCCTTTTACTCTGTCAGGAAAATTTAAGGGCTGGGATGGATAAGTATTTTTCCTTCTATTCAGATAGCATAATGACTTTTTTTTTTGGATCCTAATAATTTTGCAATATATGTAACCCTATGTGATATATGTATCCTAGGAGTTGCACTGCTTTTTTCAAAATGTAGAAGCTTTGAGTAGTTTTTTGGCTTGTAAGTCACCTCTAATGGGCGCCTCACTTCACAGGAGCATGTTCACAGTCTGGAGGCGAAGGTCAAAGACCACGAAGATTACAACAGTGAGCTCCAGGAAGTGGAAAAGTGGCTGCTGCAGATGTCAGGCAGGCTGGTGGCACCCGACCTCATGGAGACCAGCAGCCTGGAGATGATCACCCAGCAACTGGCCCACCACAAGGTGCGTCTGGTCTCTAAGAGCCAAAGAATACAGGGCAGCTTTCACAGCTGTGCCCATGTATATATGTGTGTGTGCGCATGCATCTCTGGATTGTGATGATTGAAGTTAAAGAGTCAAGTCTGAGTCCCAAGGATATCTAATAATTGGAAACAGTTAAATCCAATATTGAAGTGAATTAGTAATAGTTGAATCCTGGCATTCAACACTGAACACATCTTAGCATTCTTCCCAGCTAATAGTTTCTTATTGCAGAATTCAATCTTTATGGAATAATTTACTAAAGAGATTACCTTTAATTTAGAAATGTATAGCCAAAGATAGGATACAGGAATAGTGACCAGAAAGTCTGGATTCTAGCCAGATTCCCTCCTGTCTAGCTGGGAGAACTTAGCATCTCTGAGTCTCCTTCTTTTTCTCCTTTGTAAAGAGTGATAATGAGACCTGCCCCATCACAGAGCTGTGTGGGCATCCCAGGAGTTCACTCCTGTGAAAACATTTTGTCAGCCACAAATTATGGTACTGATAGGAGGTGTTCTTATCTTTATCAATATATATTTCAGTGGCTCTATGTGCCAGAGAGCAGATGTCATATGATCACAATGTAGTGGAGCAATGTTGCTGACCTTAAGAAACTGAATTTTAGTCGTAATGTAGTTAAAGTCTAGTATGTATCCTAGGAAAGCTGTTAACACTTCTCAGTTTCAGGATTTCCGTCTGTAGGAGAAAGTTTTATTTAGCAAATGTGAATAGAAAGCTAATTACATGGTAGAGTCTACTAGGCACTGAGGCAATACCCCGAATAACCTCACGATGCGGTGACTCTATTCTGAAGACCAAATGGCTCTTTTCAATGCGGTGTATGTGATAACCACTAGTACAACACTGTTGGAAAGTGGCGTACCCCAGGCTGCTGAGGGACCGCTAGGTTTCCGGTAGATATGTTGACATGTTGACCTTGTGTTGGAATGTGTCACTTGTCCTTGGTATCATGTAGCAGTCGGAATTAAAACCTGATTTGAAAAAGTTAGCTCCTCTTCCCTCTGTGATCTCTGAGAATGCTCACTAGAGACCACACGTGCGGACAGGGGTGCGTATGGGCCGAGGTTGGGCAGAGTGGGGTCCAAAGCCTGGGGCCTCTGCCAGGCACTAGTCGTGTGGCCTTGAGTGTTACATAAGCTCCCTGTGCTTCAGTCTCTTCATCTGCAAAATAGTGATAATAGTACACATTCCTCAGGACGTACATATAGTTCCTGGAATGTAGCAGATACTTAATAAATGGTAAGTGGTAAATGCCATTTTTATTAATATAAATATTATTTGATGTAAATTAGGTATAATTTAATCATTAGATATTAGATTATTATATAAATCAAATAATAGATTAGTAGATAAATTGGATATTAGTAAATCAAGTAATAATTCTATTTTAGATATAAATTATACTGGAATTATAATCTATTGAGCTAAAAATTTTATAAACATCTTTTCTCTGATAATAATGCTGTGGAGCAGCTATCTCTCTGCTGCTGAGATGAGCCTTGAACCCACTGTAGTCTTACAGGTTACCTCATCATCCCTTTGTAACGTAATCTGTTAAATTCATTAATTCTGGCCATTGAAGCGTCCCTGAACATGTGTTTCTTTTTCATTTTCTATGTATGGTAACCAAGATAAATTATAAAACTCTTTCCAAAATATCATTAAATGGTGAAATTTTAATCTTAAACTTTCTGTTTAATAAATAGGTTATTTAAAGACTAAAAATCGAATTACAAGAGCTCTGTTTCTTTTTCTAGGCAACGATGGAAGAAGTTGCTGGCTTTGAAGACCGTTTGAACAACCTTGAAATTAAAGGCGACAATTTGATCAGCCGATGCGCAGAGCACCTCCAGGCGAAGCTGAAACACAATGTGCACGCCCACCTGCAGGGCACAAAGGACAGCTACTCTGCCATCTGCAGCACGGCCCAGAGGGTGAGTGCCACTGGAATGTTCCAGAATGACCATGAATCAAGGAGAAAGGCTGTGCAATCCAGAGGGCGGTAAAAATAGTGTTGCTGCTCTGGTCTTCGGGGTAGTTTCAGGGTGAATCCAGACAGGAGCATAGATTTCAGGCTCCATGTGGACACAGAACAAATGTATTGTATGTTTGATTGACGTGACAAAGCAGTAAATTTCAGTTATTTATTTGTTACCCAATCCTTTTATTCATCAATCAATATCAAATTTAGTTGAATTTTGTTTTTATTTTTAATTGAATATCACTAATGCTTTTTCTAATTTTCCACTTAATCTATAATACCCAAATAAGTTTATCTGTAATTTGCAGAATAATTTTTTTAACTCTATGCAACCTAGGTTCTATTCTAATTTAATATTTTATGCACTCATATAGAAGTTGATAAAAAGAATAAGTATCAATTTTGAGTTATACTTTAAAGGGTATAAAGAGTTATACTAAAATGGAATCCCTAATGTTGTAGAAATAACTCTAAGATGGATAAGAATTGCCCTTTTAACAAAAATTAAGTACACCAGGTTAGGGAGGTTTTCAGCCATTATTCCTTCAAGTGTGTTCTCAACCTCTCCTTAACACTTGCTCTCTCTCTCTTCTCCTTCTAGAACCCCTATGATGCAGATGTTGTTATGCTTTATGTTGCCTTGAGGTCCTTTAGACTTTCTTCATTTTTAAAAAATTCTTCTTCCTTTTTGTTGCTCTGGTTGGGTGTTTTCTGTTCTCTCATCCTCTAATTTGCTGGTTCGATCCTCTGCTTCATCCAACCTGCTCTTGCTTCCTTCTAGGATATTGTTCATTTCACATATGGCATTCTTTCTTTCTGACTGGTTCTTTGTTATGGATTCTGCATCTTTTTTCACGCTTACTATCCCTTTAAGTTCTCACTGAGACCATCCATTCTTCCCCTAAGGTCCTTGAGCGTCCCAATGACCATTGTTTTGCACTCTGCACCTGTTATCTGGGTTGCTTCTATTTCATTTAATTCTTTTTCTGGAGATTCCTCTTGTCCTTTCCTTTGGGACATGTTTCTTTGTCTCCCCATTTTGCCTGCCATTTTGTGTTTGTCTCTGTGTATTCACTACATGCAAGAATAAACTCAAAATGGATTCAAGATGTAAATGTAAGACTGAAACCATAAAAAATTTTAGAAGGAAACATAAGCATGAAACTCTCAGCCATTCCTCACTGCAATATTTTTTCTGATATATGTCCTTGGGCAAGAGAAATAAAGAACTTTAAAAAAACGGGACTCTATCAAACTAAAGGCAGAAGCATCTCAGCCAGAGAAATATTGTTTATCTTTTCATGACATGGCATTTCATTTTTAGTTTCTAGCTTAAACAAAACTGCAATTGGTCTCCCATCATGGAGAAGCTACAAAAACACTCTGATTTATGTTTGACAGTTTACTTCAATGATGTTATGTATTCTCACACAATTCTAGAGTTCCATTAACTCTGCCCACATTCTCCTTCCCTTATCAGGAGAGTATATGGGAATGTATGGGTTGAGAAGTTATAAACTGGGGACGACAGTTGTGCTTTGCAATCTTTTGGAGTATGTGAAAACTCCACAGATGTGTGTATCTGTGCTGGGGCGTCCTGGAGGAGAAATCTGTTTCAGTGGACTTGGGGATGTGTTTGACTCGATTCCAGTGATGTTTGTAGAGGTACGAGGCAGCTCTCACAACTGCAGCATAATTGTTTCGTTTCAGGTGTACCAGAGTCTGGAACATGAACTTCAGAAGCATGTGAGTCGACAAGACACCCTACAGCAGTGCCAGGCCTGGCTCTCTGCGGTCCAGCCAGACTTAAAGCCAAGCCCACACCCACCTCTGAGCAGGGCAGAAGCCGTGAAGCAGGTAGGGACTCCTGGAAGTTCATGTTATGTGATTTATTCAGACATGCAATGAAAACGTGTTAAGTGTTTATTATGTGCCAAGCTGGGCTGGCTGCTGGGGATATAAAACTGCAGCACCCCAATTCTGTTGGGCTGTATTGACTGCACATTGGCGGTACTGCATTTCTACAAATTGGAAAGAAGATTATGACTCACTGAAGACTTGGGTGATGGTTGGCATATTTTAGCAGTGAAGTATTTTTTAATTCAGGTCTGTACACCTTTGTAGACATAATGCTATTGTTTACTTATTAGACCACAGTATAGGGGACACAAAACTTTCATGTGCACTGAGAAACCGAACCGTTTGCGTGGTTTGCTTTATTGTGATCCTCACTTTCCTGAATTTACAGTCTCTCCGAGGTGTGCCTCTATAAATAAGATCTGAGTCTGACTGTAGTAGTTGGCTTGTTCTGATGTGTGACTGAAGAATGTCACTACTGGCGCCATGACAACTTCTGATGGTGTCTGCCTGGGTCAGGCTTTGACAGGCTGTGGTGGCATCTTGGTCAGGGTTCCAGGATGCGTTGTGTAGCCCCAGCGTCCTTCGCCTGGTAAACTACAAACATATCGTGATAATATGCCTCCCACGGCCATAAGAAAACGACACACTAATTCGGCTCCATGAAGAATGTGTATGTTTTTATAAGGCATGCCATGTGAATTTGGGGCAATGGAAAAAAAGTACTTCCAGATTTTCCCTTGAAATTGATTTTAGCAAAAATCTTTTGCAGCTGTTTTGTCACTGACAATCTGTAGGCTGCTCCCAACGCTTTTGGAGTCAAGTCAATATCAATCTTAAATCGTTATTATTTTTAGATATATTTATAAAATAAGAAATCCCTTCTCCTTTCCAAAGCTGTTCGGGACAGATAGCTTTCTCTGAGTCGCAGGCACACATGGGGTGACTGACAATGCGGGCACTGACTGGGGGCAAAATACCTGTCACTTTGTGCACTGGATAAGATATAGGTGTCACTTCTGAATTAATAGAAAATTGACTTATATTTATTATATCTACCCAAGCATGGTGTGTTTAGCAACCCATATAAATCTGAGGCAAAAAATACTAAGGTCGGAGTGAAAAAATTAGGCTTCATTATCGACTCTGACTTGGGAGATTCAGCTGACGTTTCTGTAGATCAGCTTTATCCTAAACAGCAGGCAGTCAGACCACTTTCCCAGTGTATCACATACATGTAGCAAGTGCGAATCACTTCTCAAAATCTCTGCCACCCAGCAGCCTCCTTCAGGCCATCGGCACTCCTCATCTGACACCTGCAGTAGCCAATAGCTGGTCACCTGTGTCATCGCTGCCTGTCCCTCATAGGACTCTAAGCTCCACAGGAACAAAGGTCGTGTTTTGTGTACTGCTCTCTGCCCGTTATCTAAAACACAGCCTACATGTCTGCCTGTCTTCGAAGAGACTTATTTCTCCATGTTCACGTGTATGGATTCATGATCCACCTGGAAACACCTTTCTCGAGTTTTCTGCAGAAAGAAAGAGCCCGCCACCCACAGTTTTACTAGCCCCAGTGAAGCCTTCAAGGGCACAAGGACCGTTTCCTCTTTGTCTGCAGATTAGGTAAAAACATGCTAAGAAGGAGGCTGGAGTAGGTAAGGGTTCTTTCTCTGAAATGGAAGACAAATTACAACGTCCAGGGACTCAGGAAACACTGTAGAAGTTTCTTGGGTGTTCCTTTTCCCAGGCCACACAGGCTTCAAGTTTGATGAGAAGCAAATGATGGTCAAATGGGCCCCTGCCTGTGTGTTCTGAATTCTTTCTACAAGTTATTAATACATGTCATTTACAACAAGGGTTGTGAATACCAAATGCAGCAAAATTATTTTTGAAATGTCAACAAAATAATACAAATTATACAAAGATTTGTAGTCTAAATATAGCGTGCATCTTTTTCATTCTGACAAGCGTGTCTTCTCTTTCTTTCTTTTTTTTTTTTCTTTTTTCTTTTCTTTTTTTTTTTTTTAGGTCAAGCACTTCAGAGCTTTGCAGAAGCAGGCAAGGACCTACTTAGACCTCCTTTGCTCCATGTGCGACCTGTCAAACGCTTCAGTGAAAACCACAGCAAAAGATATTCAACAAACAGAGGAAATGGTACCATGTTTAAAACCTACATTGGATTTGCCTCTTGTATTATGTTCTCTTGCTTGAATGTTAGATGTGACTTTTAAAGAAAATATCTCCTTCAGTTTTTCTTGCTACAAAGTTCCTATGGTGATTATGACAGATATTCGAATTTCAACCAAGTAACAGAATAATAAGCACACTCTGACCCTGATGCCACTGAACTGGAACCGAAACACTTAGTCCCGTTGATCTGCTCATCATTACACTTCTTTCCTCTTCTGTTTTCTCCTTAATTTCCATTCTCTTTTCCTATTTTCCATCCATTTTTTTTGTTTTCTCCTTTCCATGCTTTTCTCTAGGTAATACTTAATATGGAGGGGGTACCTGATCCTCCCTTTATGTTAGGGGTGGCAAAGAGCCTACGAGTGCATTGGCAGTGACTGCGTGTGTGTTGAGAAGGAATCTGGAGCTGTGTCTGGCCTCAGTGGAAATGCTGTGATGAACTAGCAGTACCGTCCACAGCAGACAGAGGGCAGCACAGGGCCATGTGTTTGGTACTGCTGCCTTAAACTCAACATTTATGAGTTTAAAAGAAAAATAAGATGTAGTTTTGGTTCTTAATTGACTAAATATTTACAGAATAGTAAAATCATTCAAAGCAAGAAATGTCTTAAAGTAGTGTAGGTTTTTCACTTGTATATTATCAAATCAAATCTGTTTTTAAATCCTTATGAAAAAGCAATAATTCATATATTTTTACAGAAATGATTTATTGAAATAAATTATATGGTTACAAAAACCAGTGAAACAGATCACAATATATTTACATAAATAACTAAATTTTATAATAGAGAACAATATAAGTCTTTTCCAGTTAACTACAAGGCTAAATTCACAAGTTAGATGTTGAAAACACTCAGTGTGAAAAACCATTAGGGCAACTTTTGACCTGATAAATTGTTAAAACTTCCTTAAAACTGGTTAAAATCATATGACATCTCTTAGACATGGAAAGTCCTTAGAAAACTCAAATATATACAGAAAACCTACTTTTCTTGAAGCAAATAAAGAATTCTTTGTGGCTGTATCACAGAGTGTGTGTATGTGAGTGCACACGTGTGCATGTCTGTTGGCCTGTGTCCATGGACAGGCTGAAGAATTGCCTCTCTGATTCATGGGGCATACATGTTTCCATCTATTGCTGCTGACTTTCGGCTCTGTGTTCCCTTGAGATTGAAGAAAGACTTGTCCAGGCACAGAACTTAACTCAGGGCTGGGAAGAGATCAAGCACATGAAGGCTGAGCTGTGGATTTACCTCCAGGACGCCGATCAGCAGCTGCAGAATGTGAAGCGGAGGCACTCGGAACTGGAGCTCAATATTGCACAGAACATGGTTTCCCAAGTAAAGGTAGGAATTAATGGGTCTCCAGGGGAGACAGAGAAAGCCAAGATGGGTGTGGGCCCCTCAATCCTTAAACGTTAGCATAGCTACTTCAGGAATAAAATAGAATCAGAACAACCTTCAGTTGGTGCCAGGAAAGGACAGATCAGAGAGTAACCTTCTCTAAAGTACAGCGGAGGGAATATAGTCAGTAATATTATAATAAGGAAGTACGGTGTCAGGTGCATACTACGTGTATGAGGGGGTCGTTTCGGAAGTTACGTAAATGTCTAACCCCTATTTTATATACCTGAAACTGGTATAATATTGAGTGTCCACTGTAATCGAAATATAAAAATGATAATTAAAAAAGAAAGTACACATTCAGATGTTTTATTGGAGTTCCAATTGGTCGCTTGCATCAAAAGACACTCACTCTGCACTTTGATCCTGCATGAGGCAGCTATTGGCTCCGCCGACAGCGCCAGACGCCTCTGCCGCGGAACATACGCAAACCCTGTGAGTCATCACCTGTCCATCACAACACTGTCGAAACTAGGGCTGCCCAGGCACCGATTAATTATGTGCATATTTAATATGTAAGATACATGTTAATTAATATGTAATTAATTTAAAATGTAATAGACATGTAATTGCTAGTCTGCAGTTACATATAATTTAATAGAAGATGATTTGAACCAGATTGGAAGCTATACCAGTTTTTTAAACAAACTTTAAGGTTTATGGTTTTTCTCTGTGACAGTGAGTCATTTATAGTTTCCACTGAAATACTGTTTGCATATTTAGAAAAAAACAAGATAATATAAAAAGAAATGCCATATTTCTTTTCTCAAAAGCATGAACTTCAGAAGTTTTTAGAAAACTAAGGCTGCACTTTAACATATTAAGATATTAACTTTTCCCTCAGTGAATATAATATTATTTTACATTTCTCAGTTTTTCTTTATACTGTTCAAAATTACACAATAAAATAAAATGCCACCATGATCATTTGATCCTTATGCACTTGGAAATTTGTATACATGCAGAGGTATGATAATTTTTAGAGTCTCTTTGTCCTTGATGACTCATTCATTATACATTCTTCAGTTATTTCAAGTGTTAGACATATTACATCTATGCTTCACTCTTTATTTATTGGGAGTTTATTACATGTTATTTGTCACTGTCATTTAGGATTTCATTAAGAAACTGCAGTGCAAACAGGCAGCAGTGGCTGCTGTCACAGAAAAGGTGGATGCATTAACCGAGAAGCAGGAGTCTCCGGAGCACAAGGAAATCAGCCATTTGAATGACCAGTGGCTAGATCTGTGCAGCCAGGCCACCCATCTGTGTCAGCAAAGGGAAGAGGACCTTCAGAGGACAAGAGAGTACCATGACTGCATGAGTGCCGTGGAAGCGTTCTTGGAAAAATTCACTACAGAATGGGACAACTTAGCCAGGTAACCGCCATGCTGCCGTGAGTCACCAAGACATGACGCCAGGAATGTCTTCATTTCTGTGCAAGTGCAAAAGGCCTTTCTTGGGTTTTTAACATCTATTGTCTATCATTATCAATATTGCTAAAACAGATTAAGAAACTTGTGTTGTTGTATGAACCATGCTACTCCTGCTTGGTGTTCATTTGACCAGTAGGTAAAGGAGAAGTGTTTGAAAATAGCCCCATTTTTCTCTGTGGCCTTCAAGAATATTGCAAGCTTGTTTCAAATGCTGTTTAATTATCAATATGGTACTATCATCTATGAATTGATGAAACAAATCTTTATGTTCCATAGGTTTCTTATCAACTCTGAAGAATGATTCTATACCATTCAGTCAGGCCTTGACTTATATTTGTTTGTGGTGGTGTAGAAATTAACAAGCACACCAAGTTCAATTAATATGTGTCATTTGTGATTTTATAGTGAGTGACCTCCTCATGGCTTTGTCTTTGAAAAATAAGAATTCCCTTTCCCCTTCCCATAAGACCCACACGCTGGGTCTTCATATAGGAGTTTGTCTATGCTTCCAGTCACTATAAGTATTAAAATCTGCAAGTACTCTGCTCAGATTTATTAATGTGCAGTAATCAAAACTGAATGCATAATTTTAGACAGACTTAAATGGGGCAGTTTTTTTGGAGAAGGTACACTATTTTCTAGTTTGTTTATAAAACTGTTTCTTAATGCTGAGCATTTTACTGGGCTTTGGGGCAAATCCAGTCAATATCAGCAAAAGCCCATATTTCAGGTGTGCAATAGACGCTTCCGTCTGGTTGGCCCTCAGGCACCTCCGGCCTAGCGTGTCCCAAGCAGAACTCATCATAGTGCCCCCTCAGCCCTGTTCCTCATACCTTGACCTGATCGTTTTGTAAGTGAAAAAGAAAGATTCCATTTCCTCATCTGTTTATAGTCCCAGATAAGGATTCTTTGCATTTCACACCTATTTTGAAAGATTTCTAATCATAAACCAAAAATGTCCAGGTACTCAAACAGGTGGCAGGCAGAGCCCTCGATTATGTCTTGCAGACCGTGCTGTCTAGCACCAGGCTGCTCACTGGAGCATCCCCTCACAAGAAAGCACATGCATCACGGATCACTTACTGATTTCCTTACCTGCCATTTTCAAGGATGCGTAGACCGGTGCTTCTCCATGTTTAGTGTTACACAGATCATCCAGGCATCTTGTTAACATGCAGATCCCGCTCAGTTTATAGGGGCTGGAGGAAGAAGCTAAAAGGCCATGGCAGATGTGTTGGGAGGGCTGAAGGAGCCGGAAGAATAGAAAAGTTGTATCTAAGCAATTCGTTTTGGCTCAACTTCTGCTATACAAACACACGTGTCCTGTAGTCCATAAGAATGACAGAAAATAATGACAGGGTCAATAAACTCTAAGCTAAGAGCCTCCTCTGAGGGAAAGTGGTGAAGTGTAACATCACATGCTGTGAACAAACGCAGACATGCAGCTGGCTAATCTGCCGATACCTTTCCTCTATTGACAGATCCGACGCGGAGAGCACAGCTGTCCACCTGGAGGCTTTGAAAAAGCTAGCCCTGGCATTACAGGAGAGAAAGCAGGCTATTGAAGACCTGAAAGAGAAAAAGCAGAAAATGATAGAGCATCTGAATTTAGATGACAGAGAATTAGTGAAAGAACAGACAAGTCACCTTGAGCAACGTTGGTTTCAGCTGGAGGACCTTGTTAAAAGGAAAATCCAAGTGTCAGTCACCAACTTGGAGGAACTGAATGTGGTACAGGCCAAGTTCCGGGAGCTGATGGAGTGGGCAGAGGAGCAGCAGCCCAACATTGCCGAGGCCCTCCAGCAGAGCCCCCCACCTGATATGGCTCCCAACCTTCTCATGGACCACCTTGCCATCTGCAGCGAACTGGAGGCCAAACAGGTGCTCCTGAAATCACTCATAAAGGACGCCGACAGAGTGATGGCTGATCTTGGCCTGAATGAGCGGCAGGTAATCCAGAAGGCGCTGTCCGATGCACAAAGGCACGTGAACTGTCTCAGCGACTTAGTGGGCCAGAGACGAAAGTACTTGAATAAGACTTTGTCTGAGAAAACCCAGTTTCTCATGGCGGTGTTCCAGGCAACCAGCCAAATTCAGCAGCATGAGCGAAAGATAATGTTCCGTGAACACATCTGCCTGCTGCCGGAAGATGTAAGCAAACAAGTTAAAACATGTAAGAGCGCTCAAGCCAGCCTCAGGACTTACCAAAACGAAGTCACTGGCCTTTGGGCCCAGGGTCGTGAATTAATGAAAGGAGCCACAGAGCAGGAAAAGGGTGAAGTACTGGGTAAGCTTCAGGAATTGCAAAGTGTCTATGACACTGTTTTACAAAAGTGCAGCCACAGGCTACAAGAACTAGAGAAGAGTTTAGTTTCTAGGAAGCATTTTAAGGAAGATTTTGATAAAGCTTGCCACTGGCTAAAGCAAGCAGATATTGTTACATTTCCTGAAATCAACCTAATGAATGAGAATACAGAGCTACACACACAACTGGCCAAATACCAGCACATTCTTGAGCAGTCTCCAGAATATGAAAATCTCCTGCTTACGTTACAGAGAACTGGGCAGGCCATGTTGCCGTCGCTGAATGAAGTCGATCATTCCTACCTCAGTGAAAAGCTGAATGCTCTGCCCCTGCAATTCAATGTTATTGTCACCTTGGCTAAAGACAAGTTCTATAAGGTTCAAGAAGCAATTCTTGCTCGGAAAGAATATGCTTCCTTGATCGAGTTGACCACCCGGTCTCTGAGTGAACTCGAGGAACAGTTCTTAAAGATGAGCCAAGTGCCTGCTGACCTGGCTGTGGAAGAAGCTGTGTGTCTTCAGGATGCATGCAGGGCTCTTCTGGAAGAAGTGGCAGGCCTTGGGGGAGCAGTGGATGAACTGAACCAGAAGAAAGAAAGTTTTCGCAGCACGGGGCAGCCTTGGCAGCCAGACAGGATGCTGCAGCTTGTCACCCTGTACCACCGGCTGAAGCGACAAACAGAGCAAAGGGTTAGCTTATTAGAAGACACCAGCAGTGCCTATCAGGAGCATGAGAAGATGTGCCACCAGCTGCAGAAACAACTCAAGGCTGTGAAAGCAGAGCAGTCCAAAGTGAATGAGGAGACGCTTCCCGCGGATGAGAAGCTCAAACTGTATCACTCGCTGGCGGGAAGCCTTCAGGACTCAGGAGCTCTGCTGAAGCAAGTGGCCATGCATCTCGAGGATCTTGTTCCACACCTTGATCCCTCGGCTTATGAGAAAGCCAAGCATCGGATCCAGTCCTGGCAAGAGGAGTTAAAACTGCTGACTTCGGCCATTGGCAGAACGGTGACTGAGTGTGAGAGCCGCATGGTGCAGAGTATAGACTTCCAGACGGAGCTGAGCCGCTCGTTGGACTGGCTGAGGAGTGTGAAGGCAGAACTGAGTGGGCCCGTGGGCCTGGACCTGAACCCCCAGGACATCCAGGAGGAGATCAGAAAGGTCCAAATTCAACAGGAAGAGGTACAGTCCAGCCTGAGGATAATGAACGCCCTGAGTAACAAGGAGAAGGAGAAATTCATGAAAGCCAAGGAGCTCATTTCCGCTGATTTACAGCACACTCTTGCTGAACTCTCAGAGCTGGATGGAGACATTCAGGAAGCTTTAAGCACCAGACAGGTTGGTATAATAGGGCTCCTCTTATCTTTTTCTTCACTCTGCTTATTTGTAAACACATGTAAGGCATGTCTTTATTTTTGCTTTTTTTTTAATTGTTAGAACTGCTTCCTTAAGTATTTCTTTTATGATACTATGTAAAATCATTGTCAACGGTGACTTGAAAGGATTTCTTTATTGTTTGTGGACGTAGTATTCATTACATATGATTTCCACGTTGACTTCACTTTGGCTATAATACAGCAACTTCTGCTATTTCTCACTTTTAGGAGAGGTAAGAAATGATAGCACCAGTAGAATTAATGCCATCGTGGGTACACTAATAATCAAATAAACTAGCAATGAGTAATTAGTGATGCCTTTTTAGAACAATGGGAAACCTGGTGTTTCCGAGATCAGTACCGGATGAAGAATCTCCAAATGGGGAGAAATCCAGGTGGACGATGCAACCCACCCCTGATGCCAAGCCACCTTTTTTTCCCGGCATCTCCCATCAGTCACCCCATCTTTTCACCCCTTCCTCAGGGAGGGGTGCTTCATCTTTTCTTGCTTCCCTATAGCACCACAGGAGCAAGACTAGAATGTTAATCATGACTTTACTTGGGGATAACAAAGGAACGAGAGTATGTTTAGAATGTTCGAGTACAGATATCTCTTTAAGATAATGATTTCATGCCTTTGGGTAAGTACTCAGAAGTGGGGTTGCTGGTAGTTGTGTTCATTTTTGTCGCGGAGCCCCCACAGTGTTTTCCGTGGCGGCTGTACTGGTTTACATTTCTGCGGGTGCTACTACACTTTTAACCAACTGGGGCATTATTTCGCCTTGGTAAATATTCGGTCTGTCACATTATTAAGCATTATTATAGAGAGAGCTATATAGATATATTACAACATATATATGAGAGAGAAAAGTTTCAGAACTAGTCAAGATATCAGTATAAATGTATTTCATTTCTGTACTTATTTCAACTTAATAATAAAATTATAGCAAGATCAACAGAAGGAAAAATAAAGGATAGTAATGAATTACACCAAAAGTATTTCACCAACTTTTCCATTCATGTGTATATATATATACATTCATGTGAGGGAGGACTGGAAAAGAAATGGGAAAAATTAAACTATTTGCTGTCAACACATTGCAACTGAGAGTTGATTGTGCTTGTACTTACTATGTTTCAGGCTACCTTGACTCAAATATATAGTCAATGCCAAAGGTACTATCAAGTATTTCAAGCAGCCAGCGACTGGCTTGAGGATGCCCACAAAATGTTAAAGCTGGCAGGCAACGGCCTCGACGTCGAGAGTGCAGAGGAAAGTCTCAAAAGCCACACGGAATTTTTTAGTGCAGAGGATCAGTTCCAGAACAATCTGGAGGAGCTGAAAGACCTGGTAGCCAACCTGGACCCGCTCATCAAGCCAACTGGGAAAGAGAAACTGACGCAGAAAATGGCTTTCCTGGAGGAGAAGAGCCAGCGGATAATCCGGGACGCGCACACCCAATTAGATCTCTTGCAGAGGTAGGGGGTCGAGTTGCTTTCATCGCCATATGCTAGTGAAATGTAATGTGTTTTGAAATGAATTTTCACATGGGAAATGTGAATATACTAATGATGTACTTCTGCATGAAAATTCATTCTTCTCTCTTAAGTACCATTAGACATACTGACATCAGAGCTCTGCATAGAAATGTGTGGTTTGATGTTGCTTAATTGACTTTTGCTGGACTTTTTTTCAAGATGTGCAGCTCAGTGGCAGGATTATCAGAAAGCAAGGGAAGAGGTTATCGAATTGATGAATGATGCAGAAAAGCAATTGTCTGAATTTTCCTTATTAAAGACGTCTTCCAGGCATGAAGCAGAAGAAAAATTGTCAGAAAACAAGGTCAGTTTCATTGTTGTTGATTCTAATGTCCTTTCACTGTCTTTGTAATGGGTCTCTGGAATACTATAGTTCCAGAGGCAGGTCAATGAATCATTTCCACTTATGTCCCTTAAATTTGAACAGAAAAGAGAAAAGTTTCAGAACTAGTCAAGATATCAGTATAAATGTATTTCATTTCTGTCCTTATTTCAACTTAATAATAAAATCATAGCAAGCTCAACAGAAGGAAAAATAAAGGATAATAATGAATTGCACCATTAGCCATGCTTTATTAAATTAAGTTATTAATTTAATTAAATGCAGTCACTGTTTCAGGATCTCAGCTGGAAATGCACAGCTAAGTTTAATAGACAGAGCACTTGCTTCTGATAAAGTGTGACACAATGAATCTCAGTAAATACCTCTGGCCATACCTTAGATTCATTCAAATATGATTTAAAAATGAATGCTGAGTCTTCCTCATATATCACAGCAATACAAGGTAGAATATAACACCCTTAAATACTAAATTCAGTTACTTACATTTTTGCTGTTTTTTTAAATGAGAGAATTTCATCTCCAGTAGCCAATAAACTTGTTTTGAATAAATATTCACCTTGCCTCTTTAAAAAAATCCAAACTTAAATCAATTCAGAATTCGGTGTGAAAGTTAAGAGTTGCCAGGGAAGGAAGAGTATGTGCTACAACATTTCCTTCAGCGGGTAATTTGGGCTTTACCCAAATCCATACAACTTTTGAGAACAGTCTCTTCCCATCCCAAACCTCTTCTCCTCCCCGACCTTAGGCGTTAGTGGCAGTGGTTAACTCTTTCCATGAGAAAATTGTGGCCCTGGATGGCAAAGCTTCACAACTGGAAACAGCTGGAAATGACGCAAGCAAAGCAACCATAGGCAGGTCCATGACGACGGTCTGGCAGCGCTGGGCTCGGCTCCGCGCGGTGGCCCAGGACCAGGAGAAGATACTGGAAGATGCGGTGGATGAGTGGACGAATTTTAACAATAAGGTAGTTGCCTTTGTCGATGGGCTCACGTTATTGTTTTCTCCCTGATAATCATGTGTTTTGAAAAGCAGTATTTGGCTCTCTTTTTTGAAATTGGCTTTGTGAAAATAAAAAGCTTTTTTAAAATTCTATTTCAATGACATGAAAACCAAATTATGAAACAATATACAATATGCAATGTGCAATTTAATTCCAAGTCAGGGTCTAATTATTTTAATAAGAAAACCAAGAAATTATATTTTGAAAGGAGCACAAGCCCACTTTCTTCCATTTGCTAGATTCTTAGTGAAACTTTCTTACTTGTCTCTGAAAAATTAACAAATACTTTTTCTTAGCCACGGAATTGAGCAGGAATTTAACTCATTTCCCAAGTCTTATATTAATTTCTTTCACCTTTTTAGTAGGATTCAGTGTTTTAAGCCCCATCTTTCATTGTAAATCAAAGAGACACATTCACATTAACTTAAATATTGGAAAAAGTTTTTCATTGGTCTTTTAATTTAAAAAAAAAAAACCTTTTTCTATGTTACACAGTCTCCGCTTGCCCTGATATTATTTTGAGATTAAAGCTTTTACACCCAAAATTGTAAAGATGGTCTTTCCTTTCATGTTAAGAAGACAGTTCAGGGCTTACTTCCCTGAAATTTAGAGATTGCATCATCATCTTTAACAAGCTTTGATGCATTACTGTCAAATGTGGTATTTATTGGAATTGCCCCAATATTTCAGTTTATTTTGAGCTTCACAGTACACACATTTTTCATCAGGTTAAAAAGGCCACTGAAATGATCAATCAGCTGCAAGGTAAATTACCGGGAAGTTCAGCAGAGAAAGCCTCAAAAGCGGAACTCCTCACTCTTCTGGAACTTCATGACACGTTCATCCTGGAGCTGGAGCAGCAGCAGTCGACCTTGGGCATGCTGCGGCAGCAAGCACTGAGCATGCTCCCAGACGGGGCCTCTCCGTCCCCTGGGGAAGAGCCGCCCACCATGCAGGAAATCACAGCCATGCAAGATCAGTGCCTGAAGTAATTTTTTCCGCCTCTCATTCTCTGTTACTGAACTTGGCCAGGACCCAAAGGGATCAGCGTGGTTCAGAGTCTGTGGGGGCTCCATCAGGCCCCCTTACAATGGAGGGATCAGTTCCTGTCATCCCTGCTTTCACTTTCCTTTGCTCTGCAATGACTTGTCTGACAAGCACATGTCTAGCAGTATTTAGAAACACAGGGATGACCCGAACAGATTCGGTCTGTACCTGCACGCCGTTTACAGTCATGCTGCAGAGATGGGTAACTGCAGAAGCCACTTGGGTAAAGCACGAAAAGGGTGGGAAAGGCACACAAAACACAGGCAAGCGGAGGAATTTAACTCATTTCCCTGGGAGGGCCATCAGGGGAGGCTTCCCTTCAGAAGGGTGTTTCAGCTGAGGACTGAGCGGGCCAGCTCGAGCCAGTGAGGGGAAAGGAGAGTGTTGCAAACGGGAATAGCATGTAGGAAGCATGTCACTTTCAGGGAACTGTTGGTTGATGCAGCAATTCATGAGAAACAAAGCTTGAAAGCTCAACAACTGAGAGCTGCTTAGAGTCTAGTTTTGAAAAAGTTTAGTGAGTCATTGGTTAAATCGGTTGACAGAGAGATTAGAACAAGGAAATGACACCCAAGTCCAGGTAAATGAGGCATTCAGAATTTAGTAGACGGCAGAAGTTAAGCTTAATGATATCTGACCAGCCTGGTTCACCCGTTGGGCCAGGGAAGAAGAGTGTCAGTAGATAATTTAACTGCTGTAATCGCTAATATTATTCGTACATATCCTATACCTGCCTCTTTAGTTATAGATGAGTACAAGATAACTGAGCTCCATTTATTTCAACTTTTTAACCAAATTTAAGTCAATTCAAAGAACGACTTATACTTTGGGTGTTGAATATTATTAACTGTAAAATTTCCAAAGCTTGACCCCAAAGACTGGTTTCTAACAGACGCAAATATTCCAGTAACACATTACACATGACCTGTAAAGGCTGATAACCCTGCACCATATAAGGAGATTTACAGAGAGGAAATAAATAATGCCCAGGTCATTCTGCATAGGAAAATTCATTGCAATGCAATGGCATGGGAGTATGTCAATTCTCAATTTTCCACAGATAAATCATTCACTTCATGTGATGTATATTCTTCTGCTATACTTGAACTAAACTTAAGTCTCACTGAAAATTATCTGACAATTTGGAAGAAGTGTATTTACTTGCAAAAAGATGAGATTTCACCTTTTACAAACTGTGGTTTTTTGATAATATAGTGCTGTGTATTAGGGCATTCCTTTCATTTCCAGTTCACATCTGCTTTCTCCCTGTACTCCCTGTTTCTGAAGCATGCAGGAGAAAGTGAGGAATCACGGGAAGGTGGTAAAGCAGGAGCTGAAGGACCGAGAAGCTGTGGAGACTCAGATCAATTCTGTGAAATCTTGGGTTCAGGAAACGAAGGAATATTTGGGGAATCCAACAATAGAAATAGATGCTCAACTTAAAGAACTTCAGGTACAAAACTCTCCTCATTCCCTATACCCATCCTTCAAAAAACAAAATTGCCTTCATTTTAATCAGACACATTTGTTTAAAATCAATAAAATAGTGAATGAATTTAAAATTTTCAGAAATGTGTTACACAAAAGGTTTTTAGTATTATTCCATGGGATTTTTGTTTGTTCTATATAAAGTGGACATGTTCTTTTATTCAGAGGCTAAACAAAAGTTTGTTTTTTCTCAAAGTGTTTCTCTAATTCCACACTTAATCCTGGGTTGAGGGACAGTATACCGTCTTGCTCTGTACCCATGAAAATTTCCTTAGGCTCCCAGAAATCTCTCATTTGATCTTTCCTTCAGAGTCTCCTAACAGAAGCCACCAATCACCGACAGAACATCGAGAAAATAACTGAGGAGCAGAAGAACAAGTACTTGGGTCTCAGTGCTATATTACCCGCGGAACTCTCCCTTCTGTTGGCTGAGGTGGCCCTGGACCTAGGAACTATCCATGACCAGGTAAACCTGTTACCAAGAAAGAGTGCCTTCACATTCTTTTATAGGCTCAATACTCTTGTACAAGAGGTCTTGAATTTCACAATCATATCTTCATGGAAACAGTTTGAAAAAAAACAGCTCAGCATAAAACAATATTAAATTAGAGGTCTTATTCATAGGCAAAAACCACACATCAGATGACCATAGTTATCAACAGTAATGTAAAGTAATTAAACATAACTTATCTGCTTTCCTTTATCTTTTTCACAAAAAAAAAAGACAAACAACAAAAACAACAGCAAAAGATATATGTCATGTGTTCAACAAATATTTATTGAGTGCCCACAGGCTACTAGGCACTCTGCTAGATGTATTTCTGCCTTTCATTTATATAAAAAGAGAACTTATTTTTTTACTCTTTTTCTTTGGCATTTTGTTATAAGCAAAAATATGAATGTTTGTTATCAAATCAAGCCAAAGCCATTAAAAACTTGTAAAAGTTAACTGTCCGTTTTCACCTTCCATCGGATGTGCTTAATGCTTTTTTGTCATACTGTAAGGATGTAATAGCAAAGTTAGAAAAAGAGTTACCAGATCATTAACAGCTATTTATGAAATGGTGCTTGGAAACAAATTTGCATGTTCCGGTTATCTGGGGGAGGTTTGCATATTATGAAGAAGAAGGCTTAGGAGAGTGCAGGGTGAAGGTCACGGTGTTAATGAACGGAGATTCAAACTGAGCCACCTACACTGCCATCTATGGATGCTCTGTAAACGTTCGATGAGTGAATCACTGTACATGCACTACTTGTTCCTTTGCCAAAACAGCAGCAGAAAGATGTAGTGGATGCATAAAGATGGGGGGGCAGGGGTAAGGCTGCATGGAAAACCACGAGTGTTTGCACAGTAACTGCGTGTGGCTGGTTTGACAAAGCCCATCAATGCCAATGCAGCCCTGACCACCTGACATCTCTCGCCAACATCCCCACTTGGAGGTTTTTCGTATCTGTTCCCCAATTTTAACCACAGTTGCTTTTGCTGTTCTCACTGATTTTGTAGATCCAGGACAAAGTAAAGCAAGTTGAACAGAGCAAGGCCATGAGCCAGGAATTCAGCCGGCAAATTCAGAAGATAACTAAAGAGCTCACAACTATTCTTACTACACTGAGAGCAAAGACAGATAATTTAGTTCAAGCGAAAACTGACCAAAAGGTAAGGAAAGAGAAGTGGAAAATGTACAGGGTGCTAACTGAATAAATTCAATATTTTTTGGAGTTAACTCATTTTGGGGATATAAAAAAGGACTTTCCTGATCAGCAAGCTTCATTAAAACCAGGCAGTAAAGAGAGGGAATAGAGACATTTTATAAATACGATCTGTGCTGTTTTATATGCTATGCTATGTTTTATAAACAGCACAGATCTATCTACATGGTATAACTGTCACAATTGAACTTTATTAATAAATAGACATGCATCTGTGAATAAGAGGGGAAGGTGTCAGAGAACAAATAATGAGTTAGGAATACAGGAATGTAAATTCCAGATGAAAGGATGTTCTTGGTAGCTAAATCTGTTCTCACTCTGATGATGAGCTAAGTGACTCATCCTTTTTGGGTGGGGCAGAAGGAAAATGTTAGGTTTCTCAGCCTCATAGGAAATAAACACCAGGGTTGCAAAACATCCTGACCTGCCTTCCCAACTGAAGACACAGAAATGACCCAATCATGGTAGAATTACTCTTTATAGCATTTGGCTTCTATGAAAACATTTAAAATATCATCCTTTGGAAAAATAAATAAATAGAACAAAATAAAGTCAAATACCATCCTTCAGATCTTGAGAAATCGGGAGAAACTCACTTTCTGTAGTCTGATGTTCTCTTACTTCAATGACCACCTAGGCGCTGGGAGAGGAGCTGGACGCCTGCCATTTAAAGTTGATGGAGCTGGATGAAGCAGTACAGAAGTTCTCAGAACAGAATGGCCAGCTGGGTAAGCCCCTGGCCAAGAAGGTAGGAAAACTGACTGACCTTCACCAGCAGACCAGCAGACAGGCTGAGAACCGGCTCTCCAAGCTCAGCCAGGTAAGTTCTCTGGCCAGTAATCGAAATTCTCTGGGGCAGAAATTCTATGTTCTATTTTCCTTTTTTGAAAATAAATAAAAATATGATCTTGAAAATGATGAGAGTAATTTAAGGGTAGCTTACTTCATATCACACCTGTGTTCCTAAGAATGAGACATAAACCCACCTTTATTTTATATTAAACCATTATTATAAATTCATTGACAAAGGTGGTCGTGTAAATGTAATCTTGATGTGAACATTTTGTAAACTAGAGAAGTGCTTTGTAAAGTGAGTCCTCATCCATTAACTTGTTTCACAAATCAGTTCATGTAAAGTAAGGTAAGTATATTGACTTACAGATATTATATAATAGCTATTATTTACTTAATAGGTTCAGGTCACACATCCACCATAATTGTTGAGTATAGTCTCGACTTTTACTAACTGATTATATATGTTTTCTGTAACCAGAGATAAGTTAACTCAGGATTTGGCAACCAATGAATTACAATATTGAAACCTCATATGCCAGAATCCCCACCCATTAGCTCCTTATTCAGTGAGGGTGGAGGATGAAAGGAGGGAGGCAGAGAGGAGAGCTGGATAGATAAGTAGGAGATGAGAACAGAGAAGCTTTTTGCTTTTTAAGGAAAGATTAATCAAGCATATTGAGAACTTGGATTTTATCCTGAAGTCACTGGGAAGTCCCGGAAATACTTTCCACAAGGACATACCTTTTGTAGATTAAGAAAGGGGGCAGGGGTTCTATAGAAAGTAATCTCACAAGATGCTGATGATAAATTCCTAACTGGGCAGGTAGGTCCTGGTGGGTAGTCACGCCCCAGGCCTGTAACTCCTTTCATGAGAGATTTTAAGCCAGCCCTGTTTGTTATTCTTGTGCATCTAGGTTAACACACCTTTGAAATAAGGGTAACCACCCTCAAGAGAGCATATAATTGTATTAACCACCCTGTAATCCAATCACCATCTTGCTTTTTTTGTTTTTTCAATCTTTCTTCCGTCCCCTCCTTAATTTTTAAAAGAAACTGCAAAACTATTATTCTGTGGAACATTTGAGATCTTCCTCCATGGCATACATTGTCAGTTTGGTTCAAATAAACTAATAAAATTTCTCTGCAGGTTTGGACATTTCTTACGTTGACACTTTAAATGTCTCAGATATTATATAAGGATTAACTCCCAGGACTGTGGTATCCAAAGAGAGACATAAGACTGATTTCTAGCCCAAGAAGTAAAGGTGACATTTGTTATCAGAATGTTAATGATTTTTTAGGC
Source organism: Anoura caudifer (assembly GCA_004027475.1). Taxonomy (NCBI): domain Eukaryota; kingdom Metazoa; phylum Chordata; class Mammalia; order Chiroptera; family Phyllostomidae; genus Anoura; species Anoura caudifer. Next base: position 254,268 of record PVKU01000647.1, on the reverse strand, counting down.
AACATCACATTTAGAAGAATACAATGCAATGCTTGAATTAATTCTGAAGTGGATTGACAAAGCTAAAGTCTTGGTACATGGAAAGATTGTGTGGAATTCTGCAAGGCAACTTCAGGAACAATATATTTCACATCAGGTAACTTCGGGGAAAAAGGGTTTTCAAAAATTAACTAAGAGAGCAATTAAATTTAACTGGCTAGACGGACAGAAAACTCAGAGGACCATGATGTCAAGTTATTGTAGGTGCCAAATTAAAAACAAGGAAGGAAGGAAGGAAGGAAGGAAGGAAAAGAAAGCAAGCTAAGGTAGCCCTACAACTTGTCCAGTGGTTTGAAAGAAAGTAGCTACCTACGCATGGGATTTCATAACTGTACAAAGAAACGCGTGTCCTCTATTTCCCCTTGACTTTCCTTCCCCAAGACCAAAAATTATCAGTCCCTTTTCTGCAGCTTCGTTGAAACAGTTCTGTGCAGGGATTTCGTGGAAACTTCTTTCCAATGAAGAGATGTAGCACATTTAGAAAGACCACATGGGCTAGAGTCAGACTGATGGGGAAATCAAGCGCTGCCGTGTTGGGCAGTGCGATTTGAGAGAAACTGCATCCCCTCCCTGAATTCAGTCTTCCCAGCAGCGAGATGGAGATGTAACTTTGCATTGATTTACATTGCAGAATTACAATGAGGATCAAATGGTATAACTCATGTGCAGACATGAAGCACGTTATCTGACACGTGGGTGTGAAACTCTCAGGCCTCCTCCTTCTCAGCCCCGCGCCTGGCCGCAGTCACCTTCCACAGGAAGTAGGGGTCAGCCGGGAACCAGCAATGAGTCCACGTCATATTACTTCATTTCCTCTGAAGTTTTCTCTAGGTCACATCATCCAGGAAATTATTTCATTCTGTCTAATAGCCCAGTTACCTTGCGATGAAATACAGAATGTTTTTTAAGTTACATGGATATCCTCAAGTAGTGTAGATTTTTCTCTTTCTTTTATTCCGGTCTTTTAAATCCATCGCCTTTTCCATTCCAATTGACAGAGTTCTAGATCAAAGCCTCATTTTCTCCTTTCTACTGCTTTAACAGGCTTCTAAGTGGTTTCACTGTATCCACAACCTTTCTTCCCTTATCAGTCTCATACACTCTTCTCAACAAATCTTCCTTAAACAACTCTAACTTTCTACCTGAAGATATGCTTATATATTAACAGATAAGACTTAAGGTAGAACTGGTTGTAAACAATGAAGAAAATATTCAGCATCATTATAAATCTAGAAAGGCAATTTAAGAGAGAGCATTTTAACTACCAAGTGGACACTATTCCTTCCAGTCCATATTAAAGAAGTTGAGAGCTCTCCAACACTCCCGGGAACTTGGTGAGCTCTCGCTGAAAGACAGTTGGCAAAATGGATCCTGATCACCAAAAAGTTCCTCCTCTGCAGTCCAAACTGCAGAAAATAGTTGATGCAGTATTAATCACTGGAATGGAATTTTAAAGGAAACTTCAATGTCAACTCATTTTTTGGAGTAAATTTTTGGATGTAATGGAATATAATGTAATCTTTAAAATAGACATGAAGGCTTTTTCTTTAAAATAATTTCTGTACTCATTTATTTATTCAACTAACATTTATAAAGTATTTTCTAATACCAGGGATTTTGGTAGACATTTGGAATACAAACAGTATTTCCTGCCCCTCCCCCCAGGGAGTTGGTAATTAATGGGAGGATGGAGATAGAGAGATCTAGACAATTACAAATTGATGGGGCAAGTGTGCAGGGATGAGGGTGCTGAAGAAGCCCAAGGAGGGTGCACCACCCAGACTGCCCTGGGTTTGAGAAGAAAGTTAAGGAGGCCTTTTCAGGAAAAGGTGGTTCTGGGTTGAGCCCTGAAAGACCGCAGCCCACTCTGTCGCAGTCGGAGTGAGGGGGTGCTCGGTTGGGGCACTGGAAGGGGCAGCTTGAGGGCTGGAGGAACGAGGCATCAGAGACAGAATAGAGAGCAAAAGAAAAGACAGGTGATGGAAGCCTGGCAGGCACTAGGACTTTATCCTAAACTCACTCTGAAGGTTTTGACAGCTATTCTGTGGGCGAGTGACAAGTACAGACTTGTATTTTAAGAAAGATGACTGTGAAACACAGATTATTGAAGGGAAGACTGCCTAGAAGGTAGTTGTAGTATTTCAGGAGAAAATGACAAGGCCTTTCTTTGGAGGCTGAGAGAAGGCAAAAGCAAGGGGTATTCCTGAGCTGGAATTCCAGACCTGGAGACAGTGGATGTGGGTGGAAGGGAGGGAGGAGCTAAGGATGATTCCCAGGATTTTTTTTGACTTGGGCAGTTGGGTGGGTTGAGTGCAGGTGGACAGATATCAGGTGTTGGTGGTTAACTCACTCAGGTGCTCAGGAGAGAACTCAGCCTGTACACACTATTTCAGGGAGTTCTCCGGTGCCTGTCTTAGTAAGTACGGTTTCTTGAGGTTACCCAAAAGCAGTACACAGAGAGAAAATGCATGTTTCCGATGTCAAGTGAAAAAGGAAGGTGGAAAATTGTAGGTCTATTATGATGTTTGTTATCTAAAAATATACCTACACATAACAGCAGTCGCAGCTTACTTAGTTACCACTCAGGGGTTATGGATATTTTATTTATATATTATCGTAAGAAAAAGTATATTTTATTTTTTAAATTAAAAAAATTTTTAAGAATAATGTCACACCTCCCATTTGTCCTCTTCATACGTCACTCACCCCAGCACCTGCCTATTTTGTGCTCACTCACCTGTGTGCCTTCGCTTGTACTGCTCCCTCAGCGTCAAATACCCTTCCTCGTCTTCCCCATCTGTCAAAATGCAAGTGGCCTACTGACTCAGCTCAGATGTGAGTCTTCCAGGAAGCCTTCTCCAACCTTCCTGCAAGTTCATCTCATTGCTGACCTCCTTAACCCATTATTCTTTTCTCTCTGCTTAGGCAGTGCATGATACATCGTTATTAGTCCGTTTGTATTAGTATCACTCCCGGTAGATGATACTATCCCGAGTGACAAGGGAGTGTTTTTTTCCTCTTGGTGTCCTAAGTTGCATCTATGCTCTTGCCTCCCTTAAAGCAAGTGATAAAAGGGGGTTTTGTTTGTTTATTTGCAATGCTGTAGATGGAGCTGCACTTAGACCTTAGATAGAGTATGAGAGCTGAAATGCATCTTGTTAGTTTAAATACATATGCGAAAAGGTAGGAGACCCTGCGACCTGATGAAGCTACCCATGTGCAGAGCATTGCCCCTGCTGGGATACTTGTGACCCTCAGGAAGCAGCCTGAGGTGGTGGACAGAGCCTGAGCCTTGTGGTCCAACACTTTGCAACACATGGCCTCTGCAGATTACTTACAGTTTCTGAACCTTCATTTCTTTTTCTGTGAAATGCAGATAGCAGTAGGTGGGAGTGGGCCCTGGGGTGTGAAGATTTGGCTACGGGAGGGCACAAGCCTGCCTGCACGGTGCCCATGGGCTGTGGCTCCCTTCCTCGTCAGAAGGTCTCCACACCGCACCGTGTCGATTACCTACACTTCTCTGCCTACTTATCAATGTCGTGATGTTGATCGTTCACTGTAGACCATGCTAGAAGAATCTGAGGAAATTCACAACAATCTGGAAGCAATGACCGAGAAGTTACAGTACCTTTCCAGTGTGTACAACACAGAAAAAATGTGTCACCAAGTGGCAGAACTGGGACGGGAGACCGAGGAATTGCGGCAGATGATCAAATTTCGTTTGCAGAATCTCCAAGATGCTGCCAAGGTAAAATATAATAATAATAATAATAATAATAATAATAATAATAATAAATGTAAGGTGAAAAGTCCATCATTACAAACAATGGTGGTCTTACAGTGGAGATACAGTGCTCATCTCTGATGTGCCTTCTTGACTGTGATGTTATTCTTCACCTATGAGTTTGGACCCTCAGTACTTAGATATTGACATCGTATTGTTTTCACTCCGCAGGATATGAAAAAATTTGAAACAGAGCTAAAAAACTTGCAAGTTGCTTTGGAGCAAGCCCAGACCACCCTGACTTCTCCAGAGGTCGGGCGTCTCAGTCTCAAAGAGCAGCTCTCTCATCGGCAGGTAAGCGAAAATAACTCAGAGGAGACCACTGGGGGCCTACTGACAGATTTTTTGGTAAAAAGGGAAGTTAGGAAAAATAATTTCTAAATCCAGTTATAGTCTCAGCCTCACATACATGATTTGTAACATTTCCTGGAAAATGTGTATGACTTGTGAAGTAGCTGTAGCTCTTGCCTATGAAAGGAGCGCTTCAGCATAAAATGCGTGAACTGTGCTCTCGCACTTCCAGCAGTTGCTGTGTGAGGTGGAGCTGCTGAAGCCGAAGGTCCGCGCCGTGCAGAACAGCCAGAGCGCGCTCCGGATCCCGGAGGACGTGGTCGCCCGCTTGCCGCTCTGCCGTGCAGCGCTCCAGCTGCAGGAGGAGGCCAGCCGGCTGCAGCACGTGGCCATCCAGCAGTGCAACGTCCTGCAGGCACGTGTGTGGCCCACGCCAGCGCAGCAGCAGCCAATGAGTCACTGGCTCCTGGTCTTAGCCGGGGCTCAGCCGTCAAAACACCCCCAGAGTGTTAAATGTGGCAGGTTGTCGTGGTTATGTAAAATAAGGGGGTGAAATGCTATCCTTTGGATCACCCACAAAAGCCTGGAGAAATTTCTGTAAAAAATATCTGTTGGTGAAAACTATCTTGTAGCAATTATTTTTTATAAGAACCACTTACGTAGGTTAATTTTATATTCAGTTTTATTTTTACCTCATTATTCATCTGAGGCTCATCTAGAACAGGAGTGTCAAACTCTTTTTCACCGGGGGCCACATCAGCATTGCTGTTGCCTTTAAGGGGCCGAATGAAATTTCAACTCCTTAACAGTTGAGGTGGAGTTACATTTATACGGTCCTAAAACTATTTCAACACTTTGAAGGCAACTGCGAGGCTGATGTGGCCCCTGGTGAAAATGAGTTTGACACCCTTGATCTAGAACCTTGTAATAAGACTCTACTGGTTGCATATATTGCAGGGTTTTTTTCATACTTGAACATATTGATGCACTAAACTCATTTTCGTGTCTGAAAAGTACACCCAAGTATAACTTGGTCTCTTTAACAAGAGAAAAATCGTTGACTCGGAAAATATGACACCATTTACCTCATATCTCATTTCAACTCCTATTTTATCATTTTTATCCAACAATTACACACGTATCCTCTCATTAGATTGCTAATGGCCTCTTTGGGCAATTATCCGTACTCCTTAAATTAGCTTGTAATTTGTTAGAAAGTAAATTCCTGGGGATAGAAGTCATGCTGAATTTATTTATTTTTACCCTTTATTCCAGCACTTAACCAGTGCCTTACATGTATTTTCAGCATTTCTTGTGGAAAATGAAGTCATTGCGTTTTTCATGCTGCCTCCCACCATGTTCTGACCATGACGTTGCCGTCTTCAGGACAATATGAATAGCCACTTAACTACTTTGAATTCATGAATAATCCTGGTAAAATGATTTTGGAAAAAGGCTTTGAAATATCTGCGTCACGTTGAGGATTTGAATCATCCAGGAATTTTACCCATCATTCCTTTATTCCCGAGACACACAGTTAAATAGGAGTTAACACTAGTTTGTCAGAGAGCAGTGCAGAATTAATCAACACAGCTATTGATATAGAAAGACAATCACGGGGTCTTTTTTTCCCCAAAGGAGGCTGTGATGCAGTATGAGCAATATGAACAAGAAATGCAGCACCTGCAGGAGCTCATAGAAGGAGCTCACAGAGAGATTGAGGATAAACCTGTGGCCACCAGTAACATCCAGGAGCTGCAAGCCCAGATTGCTCGGCACGAGGTGAGACAGGAACATGGGCGGGACTCTGGCTTGATTGGAATTCGTGATTGGTTTCGAGTGAATGAAAGAGAAAGGTTCTCCTTGGCTGGCACCTAATGTGTTTAGTCCTTGGGTGGTCTCTTTGGCTGCTTTCACATTTTGAGGGCCCTTTTTTCTGATACTTTCTAAGACCTAGTAGCACGAATCTTCCCCTTGATCTAAAACATCTTTACATGTTGTTCATGACATGTCTCAACCGGGACCCAGAGACTGTGTCCTGGCCCTGAATTCTTAGTTAATGCACCAAGACACGGGGTGAGCCCTGTATTCAAAGCCTGCAAGAAACAGCAATGCTCAAAGTCTCACTGTTTTGAGTACCCTCTAAAAAAAGGGATCTTTCACATTAAAAAACAATCATTTGTTCTTTCAAATGTTGATCATTTCAGCTCCTTTCACCAAAATCAGAGAATGGTCCATATTTTTTGTTTTGTTGACTTCCAAATTTAGCATCTTCCCAGTTTCAAAAGTGCCTCTTCCCTTGGACCTTTGGCATCATTGTGAGCTTAGGACGTGGGCACCCCTTGTGCAGACGTGGTCTCAGAGATCACAGACCTTGAGTGTTTGAGCCCATTGACACTTGGCAGTGAACTTCCTCTCCTGGCTTGTCAATTCCTATATATGTCACATTTACACTTTCCCTTGGGGGCTGGCTCATAGCATCATGAATTTTGCTAAGGGACTGGGACCAGAGGGTATCTTATTTCTCCGTGCCAAAGGTGGACATTAAGTTTACCTTTCCAAGTGCTCCAGTTTGTCGTCATAAGAGCAACAAACTGTTTTTCCGAACCAGGTGTCACAGTGAGGGTCTCAGCAGATTCATTTGTTGCCTTTTATGGATAGAAAATCTGACCACCTCCCTCTCCAAATTCGATCCTTTAGTTTCTCAACACATCCAATGTGTAAGTTGATTTCATTTATATGAATTATAAATTAATGGAAATAAATGTCCCACCTACATTTACTCCTATATGGTAGATATATCTATGTTAACTATTTGTTTTTCTTATGCCATTGGTTAAACACAAACGTTATACAAATATTTGAAGCCACTGTTTATATAACTCATACATTAGACTATATATTATAAATTTATTTCAAAACTATTTTTTTAAAAATTTATTTATTTATCTTTAAAGGGGAAGGGAAGGAGCAAGGGAGAGAGGGAGAGAAATATCAATGTATGGTTGCCTCTCGTGTGTCCCCTGCTGGGAACTGGGCCGCAACCCAGGCATATGCCCTGACTGGGAATCGAACCGCCATCCTTTGGATTACAGGCCCACACTCAAGCCACTGAGCTACACCAGCCAAGGCTCAAAACTATTTTTAATTCCAGTTTCTAAGGTCCAGAATTTTGTTGTAACGACCTTTCTGTCATAGTACAGAAAATATTTTTTTAAAAAACTTCTATAGAATAACAGTAATTCATATTACCATGTTTTTCTGATTTTTAAAACAGTCCACAAGGGTTTTAACATTACATTTTATAACAACCCCATGAGGTCAAGATTTTTTGTTGTTATCACCCTTTTACTGATAAGAAAAGGGAAACTGATTTTTTAGATGACTTCCTAAGTTCCCAAATCTGGTAACTCAAAGAAGCCAGATTCTAATCTAGTGCCTTTGGCTCCAGGTTGGTTTTTTTTCTGCAGCAGAAGCTATGTGAGCTATCTCACTGCACGGAAGCAAAGAATGATGGTCCTGGAAAGTAAATGACGCCCAAGGTCGCAGAGCCGGCACTCAGCACAGTCAGCAGCAGACTGATTTCCTGGCTTCTGCTCAGTGATCTCTTCATTTTGTCACATTCTCCCCCCGAGTTCTAAACATCAGCGTAGACATTTGTTAGCTTTGCCACATGATGTAGAATACATCTTTCTATCAACAATGACATAGTCCTGGGTGAGGCTCATTGTATGTATAAAACAAACGCAGGAAGGAAAGAGCTGAAAGGAGAAAGCCTGATTTATGATAACATAAAAATTGGGAAGACTGCTTTTCCCCGTACTTTCAATCTGCTTTTAATAGAATTTCAATCCTGATGTGAATCTCATTTCCTTATCGGTAACTTTAACTCACAAAAATAATTGATAATTGATTCGTTTCTAAGGAATTCCCATTTTTTCCCCTGTGACTTTTCAAATGTTCCATTTAATTGGAGAAAATTATCCGGCCACTTTCAAATCTTAGGAGAGAAGCCCTTGGACCTCTTGCTTTCCACCGGACACAGAGGGCTCGCTCCTGACTGCAGGTGGTGGGTGGCTCACAGACGGCAGCTTTCCTCGGAGCAGCCGCGGTACCTGAAATCCCCACCTTTATGCGCATCTTTTATAATCATTTTCAGAAATACCCAATGAAATTAAAAATAAATATGCTTTCCAAGAATGGGGAAACACGTTAACTCATTAGTGCTCCATTTTAATATGGCAGGCTTGACCACCAAACCACAGAGTTAATGGGAGACAGGCAGGCTTGTTCTTACAGAAGAAAGTTCAAGAGAGCTGTTTCTCCAAGGGAGTCACTCATAGAGGATAACCATTTAATGCAGATTCTCATAAGCCTAGCAAATCAAAATCTTTTGAAGTGGAGACAAGAATTGCATTATTAGCAAACCACTGGATGAGTTTTACACACGGAAGGTTGAGAACACCTATTTAGGCGAGGGCAGTTTTCCGCCGGTGCAGGCATGCGGTGGCACTGCCGTCGGGGCAGTGGCCATCCGTGTGGGCACAACGGGTGGGAGAGATAAGGCTGCTCGTGCTTCACAAGGATTCCTCCAGTCCGCCGGCCTGGGGCAGGCCGCTCAGAGATCTGCCCCATGGCAACAGAGAGCTCAAGGAGTTGGGCGAGCTAGCGGATGTCTCCTGTATGCGCATGTTAACTAATCACTTGTAGAGTAGCAGTGTGTCAGGTGAGACCAGATATAGTAAGTAGCTACTGAATCACTGTTTTTAAAGCCCTGTTAGGTATAATTAAGTGTCCAGCAGCCCTAATAGATAAAGACGTGATGATTTCTGATTTTTAAATTCTTACTTTAAAAATACCTCTACTATTCTGGAAGTCAAGAAAACAGGCTGCCGACTGAGTTCTTCTGGCCTGTTTTCCCTTCCACTCAGTCAGTTTTGGTTGGGAGGGGAGAAACAAAATGGCAACGAGAGCAAACGGTACATATGTATGTGTACATGTGTATACATACATGTGCACACATATACACATTCACAGAGATATATACATACATATGTGCCATTTTCTCATGTTGTCATTTTGTTTCTGAACTTCAAGTTCAAAGCTCTAGTTTGAATGTCAGTATATTTAAAAATATGAGTATACACACACTCATATTTTAAAGACACTAACATTTAATGTCTTTGTCACAAAATGTATTCTGTACAAACACTAAAGGACAACGTTTCAGACCAAGGAGCCAAATAAAAGGAATGGGGAAAAGTAATGGTGTTGTACTTTTAGGAATAAGGTTTTAGAATATACCTCTTCATTTTTTAAAAAAGGTGTATACACCTTTTAAGTAAGAAACTATAAATTTAATATTTTAGAATTACTATATTAATTTATTATTTCAAAACTTTACTATTTTAGAATTTTTAAGGGCTGTATGCTATCCAGAATATATTTTCAATAAGCTCTTGGTAAAAGTTTTAAAACCTCTATCTTTCAAGATTTTTCTTGAAACAGGAATTTTTCTCAACAGGAAATGCATTTAAAAGCCATTAAATTTAAACTGAACACATTCAAAGCCTTAGTTTGAAGCGTCAGAAACATTTGAAGCATGGTGGAGTATGTGAGGGAAATTTTAATGAATGGACAAAATTTTGTTTTGGGAGTTATCTGCATTAAAAAGTTAGAGTTTCGTATGTAATATTTAGCTTATCTTCCAAAATAACCCCCAGGGACACAGCGACGACAAGTCATTCACTTAGGGACCCTGTCTGAACAACTGACTCCTCTGTTTGATATATTCAGTATGATAAGAGCTGAGCATTGCATTTTTTGTAGTTTTAGTCATCACATGACCTAATTTCCATGGCATGAACCATTTGGCAGTGGCAGATTCTTAGGCACCTTAAAGAAAGTTACAGGTTCTTCAGGTTACAGAACTTCCTGATACTGCACGCAGCAGCCCCCTGGGTTCGGATCCCCTGGACAGAGCCTGTGCGTCCTGCCCCCAGCCGCTCATTCCGCGCACCTCTCCGCCCAGCCGGGCTGTGAGCTGGCTCGGAGCTGCAGGCAGGCTGCTTGCTGCTCAGCACAGTCCACATCCTGCCTCCTCCGGGCCGGCGCGCAGCAGCCGCCTGGCACAGCTCTGTGATTTCATTGGCCAGCCACCGAGGAAGATGAATGCTACTAGCTGTTTCCTTTTGATGCTGCTCTGACACACAGGGGGGTGGGAAAATGTTTCCTCAGGAGCTGGCTCAGAAAATCAAGGGCTACCAGGAACAGATCGCCTCTCTGAACTCCAAGTGCAAGATGCTGACAATGAAAGCCAGGAACGCCACCATGCTGCTGACGGTGACCGAGGTGGAGGGGCTGCCGGAGGACTTGGACGGGAAGCTCCTCCCAGCCACCTCTGCCCACCCCTCCGTGGTCATGGTAAGTAAGGGTCAAGGCCAGTTTTGCAGGGCGTGGAGCGCTCTCCTGTGACTGTGCCCTGCTCCTGTCTCCAGGCTCCCGCTCTGGCTTATTTTAGGGATCAGTGGTAGGTCTTGCAGACTAGAACTGAAGAAGCGTCTCCTGAACTCTCTGTTACGTTTGGGCCAAAGCCAATATTTGACACTGTAAACAATGACAGTGGAAATAAATCTATTTGCTTGAGACTACTGAATTACTCAATAATATCAGAGGTCAGTCCTGCATTTGTTTGTAATTTAGCAAGAATGCTGAGAGACTCTCTGCATCAAAAAATAAATAAAATCCTCTGCACAGCTTTCTAGTTTTCTGAGGGGGATGAGAGAATCATGCTGCATATTTTGTGTGTATTTACTTGTATAGATGTTTAAGAAAATATAGGAGAAAGGCTATTATTAGAAAAATAAGAAAATAGAAAATCCAAAGTTTAGTTTGGGATTAAAATAAAGAAGTTCCATTAATTTCTATATACATTACTTTCCAATCACTTTGCATCTCAAATGCATTAGTTATTTTTGTTCCTTGGTGTTTTCCAGCGCTGTGTATTTTTCACACAAACATGCTGGATATGGAAAGTGCATAACCGTACGTGGGCTTTTGGGCGATATAGCACTTAGGGTGTACTTATATCCTGAGAATATTTGTAATTTGAGATGTCTAAAAAAATTCAAGCACTATTTCATAGACTCTTCCTTCATTGTACAATTTATGAGGGTTTTTTTAAGTTATTTATAAAGATATAATCAAGGAAAAGAAAGTAAATCAGAAAAATATTTAATCAACAAAACTTTTCATATGATGTGCACCTCCTATCCCTGTTAGTTTTATAAATGGCTCCCAGTGTCATATTCATTCGAACCGAATTTTAAATGCAAATACAAAATTTGTGTGTAAACATGGGTCTCAGTAATTCCAACCTTTGTTATACAGTTGTCTCTGTTTTGACTTATGCTTGAGCAGGTCTTTTGTTACATTGCTAACTGGTTTTTATCTCCTTTGGGCTACCTTTTATGTGACAGATGACTGCAGGTCGCTGTCACACTTTGCTGTCGCCTGTCACTGAAGAGTCTGGGGAGGAGGGAACCAACAGTGAGATTTCCTCTCCACCTGCCTGTCGTTCCCCTTCACCTGTGGCTAATACAGATGCTTCTGTTAACCAGGTACCGCCCACTTGGCATTCCTTAGCTCGGATCCCTGGGTGGTTGCAGAACTCCATTCTTACTAGACTGTGGGTACCAATCCTAGACTTTGAGGAACACACTGTTAGGTGTGACAGTGGCACAAGCTACGACGGTCATGTGAGACCACTACTGGCTTTACACATCATCTCCTCTCCAGGGCTCCTGGCAATGAGATGAGCGAAAACTAGGTCACGGAAATTATAGCTGGAGAAGGCTCTGGTTAAGGCTTTTTATGGCTTCCGTGTCTGACGGGCAGCCGTAATGGAGTACTGCATCCTCCCAGAAAACGAACGTGTGTGTCACCCTTGTAAAGTAACTGATTCTATTGCCATTTTAACATGCATTTACCTAGGCTATGATCTCGCCCACCAGTTCAGATCTTGAAGATGGAAAAGTTCTGCTCATCGTATCACACTTTTTCTTTCTGTGCCGATGGCATCCAATGTAAAGGGCTGGCTGCTGGGGTATATGTTGGAATGCCTGAGCAGACTTGAGCTTCCTCACTTATCGTTCAATAATCATCAATTTTATTTTTATGAAATAGGAGTAATACCTTGTTATGAGATGCCTTTTAGTATGCATCATATTAAAATATACCACATTAAATATGTCAAAAGTTTTCATGGAATATGTGAGATAAAACTAAAAAAGACATATAATAATCAAAAATTTTTAATGCATGTGAGTAGTACTATCTTTTCATTCAGCCAAAACAACTAAAAAATTTTAACTATGTTACTGTGAAATTATGTAAACATTCGAAGAGGTTGAGCTGTATTTTCAAGGAAGAAACATTAAACAGCAAAGGTTCTATAAACTATATTGCAGATCTATCATATTTTTTTATTTTAAAGCAGAAGCATTCAAAATAGGGTTTCTGTGATAAAGAAAACCCCTTCTCCTCCCAGAAAGGAGAATAAGGTTGCTGAAAGCTTGAGATAAAAAGAGTTCTCTTGGTAAAAATCTCTACAGCTCCAGTGCGGTTACCAGTTCACCCATCCATCACATGCATTCTGAGAGCCTGTTCAGGATAAAACCTCGTGCTGGGTCCCAGGGATGCAACAAAGGAGGAGACAGCTGCACTCCCTGACCCCAAGGCCCTTGTAACCTAGACAGAAAGGTGGCCAGGGCACAGATAATAACAATCGCGATGAGAGGAAATTAAACAACAGAAATGGAGAAGTTCAGAGTGTGCTGGAGGATTTGAGAAACTGTTCTCCAAATTCTGAGTTTAAATGTATTACTCATTGCTTGAGGGTGTTCTTCCCTGTGGTCACGGATATTATTAGGATCATAGAAATATAGCTAGGGTCAGCTGTTTACTGTGTAGAAAAAATGTATGCCTAATTTTCTTAAAATTTTCAAATTGAACAGCGAACACTGACCTTGACACTAACTCGGTAGGAAGATTATCCCTTTTCTAAAATTATAAGTATTGATGCTACATGAAAGGTGTCTTTCGATATACGTGAAAGCACCTTATAAATGATAAAATGCGCAGATCTTTTTATTATGATGACTTTAACTGTCAAGCTCAATCAAATCCCAAAGTTGTGAGTGAAATTATGCTTTATTTTAATCTCATTTGTCACCCCTCCCCCATCACAGGAAACCATCAAATCACGTTGTTAATGCACTTTTATGTGATACCACAAATTCCTTTAAATTTTTTAACTTAGTTTATGTCAGGCAGCTCTAGGAGGATGCTACTAAAAAGCAAAAGTGTTATGCTTGGTGTTGATCCCTCCGTCTGTGGCCACATGTCATTCTTCCGCAGTAACCTAAGTCCGAGAAAAGCAACGAGTACAACATGTCAGGCAAGCATTGGATTTACAATTCTGAGAACATTCAGAATCCAAATAAGTTCCAGTTTTCAGACTCAAAACACTGTACAGAATGTGCGCAGCTGTCTCAAGGAGCAGCCAAATATAACTGCTTTATAAAATCGCAGCTGTTAAAAAAAAAAGGCTTTGAAAAAAAATTTGCTGCTTCTGTAAGTGGATCTCCGTTATGTAACTGCCTGATCACCCCGTTTCCGTGTGTTCTGCCTCTGACAATAGCTGTTAGCCAAGATGTGGTAACAATTCAGCTTGCTTGAGGGTAGAAATAATGGAGCAGCCCCAGAATTGGCTGCAGGCTTCTTGGTCCCTTTAGAACCCTTCTGGCACCAGGGACGGGTTTCGTGGAAGACAATTTTTCCGCGGACTGGGGGTGGGGTGAAGGTTTCAGGGTGATCCATGTGCATTACATTCAAGCTCCCCCCCTGCTGTGTGGCCCTGTTCCTAACTGTTCTGCAGCCCAGCGGCTGGGGACCCCTGCCTTAGAAGTGAGCCAAGGCGTCAGCCCCTGGGAACAGTTGAGGACGACAGCCTGGGGTTGAAAGGGCCGCAGTGTAACGAAGGGGTAGAGCACTGGGCTCCGAGTTAAGGCTCAGAGCAGGTTCCAGCTCTTCCTCCTCTAAGCGGAAAGTACTTGGAAAGTCCCCTCATTTGTAATGGGAAGCGGTGCTACTTCATTCACAAAATTGTGAAAACATTTTAAGTGTGATGTTAATCGTTGAACGTACCTTTTTGACTGGAAAAGGGTCATAAAATGGTAGCTCTAGTTTTCCAAATTTAGTGCCTGAGGAATCTACTGGATAACAAGAGTCATAACTTAGGCCCATAAGCAACAAGAGACATATTTCTGAGGGTCATTCCTCACTATGACAAATGTTGCTTTTATCAAATAGTGAAAGGACCCGTAGCTTTATTTGACTGAATCTCTGTAGTCCTCAAACACACCCAGGTTATTCATCTACAAAAGGTGATATATTTTCAAATCCTTAAAAAAACAAAACAAAACAGGAGTTGTCGTTCCCATCTAACAGGCCTGAGCCATACACACTCACACACGCACACTCACACACAGAGGAGGCAGAAAAAGGAAGTTGTGGTATCAAATTTATTTTATACTGGCTCTTTTAAGGGCCTTCTTTATAATAGAACATTTAATCAAAAATGTTTACAACATTTAAAGCAACTTTTTCCCCTTGTGGACAGTAACAGTACATAAATGTATGTAAAAATCATAGATTGGACCAAGTACTCTTACTTGTATGACCCATGATGCGCGGGTATGTCTGGCTGTTATTTGCCCCGGAGCAAAGACTGAAGGCCTCTCTCCCTTAGGGAGCTCTCAGCCTGTGAGGGGCAGGCATGTAGTTTCCCAATAGTGTGGGACCCACCTGTGAGGGCAGGAAATGGGGTTCAGGGGCACACAGAGGAAGCAGCAAGGCCAAGCAGCCTTCAGTGTTGGTTAAGGATGGCAGGCACTCTTTGGCTTTAATAATGGAGGGCAGGTTAGGCGATTGGGGTGCCCCAGAGCGAGGTGAATTTTTCACGTGGAAGGACCCACATTAGGAAGGTGTGGTGTCAGGAAGGAAAATGGCCCCAGGCCACAGATGTGGAGAAGAATGGGCAGAAATGAAGCTGAGAAGGATGCAGCTTCCTGAAACACATCCTGAAGGGCCTTGCCTGCCACACACACCAAAGAACCTGAACTTGATCCAGAAGCTAATCGTTTCACCACTGAGGGAATTTGACTAGGAGCTAGGTACAGAGGTCAGTTTTAGAGCAGATCATTCTGGGTGAATATGGACAGTAGAATGGGGACGCACAGATTCAGAGCCAGGGAAGCTAGTTAGGGACAGAAGTTGCAGTCTGATGCCAGGCACAGCCTTGGGATGTAAATGAGAGAAACAGCGCGGGGGGGGGGGGGGGGGGGGGGGGGGGGGC